>JAEANM010013460.1:0-14385 GCA_017656035.1 Myanophis thanlyinensis | reverse complement strand
ACTAGATAACAGGGCTGGGTCCAGGGACGGCTTCTTGAGGAGGGGCCTCACCACCGCCCCTTTCAGGGCAATCGGCAGAGACCCGACAGTATATAAAAAACACACATTTAAACTCTTTTTGTTCCAAGGATGTCAGCTGCCAGGCTCAAAGGGCTGCCAAAAATAAGAAAGACAGAGGTGCATGTGCATTTCTGTTTTAAAAGTTTCTGCACTACTGTGTTATAATCGGATGCTGTTATTGAAATTGAGCTTTTAATGGAATTTTAACTATAGCATTAAAAGCCATTCAGCTATTAAGATATTAAAACATATATAATAAACATTAGGAAGTTCTTCAGGAAGTTTTCTGAATGTTTTATGCAGAAAATACTAGACCTTTGTAGTAAGTAACTGTATATCCACAAATGTAGCACAAGAAAACACCTAATGACCATATTTGATAGCCAAAAAAGAGGACGGGGGGCATCGTTGGAGGGGGGCGGGGCGGCGTTGGGGGGGGCGGGGCGGCATCGGCGTCGGGGTGGGGGGGCGGCATCAGGGGGGTGGGATGGCAATTGGGGGGCGGGGCGTCGTCAGCGGTGTCGTGGGGGCGTCGTCAGCATCGGGGGGGCGTCGGTGTCGGGGGGAGGGCGGCATCGGCGGCGTCGGGGGCAGGGGCTTCCCTTCGCCGGAGGGCGGGGGCTTCCCTTCGCCAGAAATCCACCGCAAATCCAGACTCGGATGAGAAGCAAGAAGCTTGTTCCGATGACGCAGGGAAGGTGCTTTTCTCCATTTGCCCGGACATGACATCGCCACTTTTACGTCCAGTCCGGGGCGTCCGGGTAAATTTATAAAATTTATAAAACCCACCCGGACGCCCCGGACAGGACCTAAAAAGAAGACATGTCCAGGCAAAAGAGGACGGTTGGTCACCCTAACCTAAGTGACACTAGCCTTTAACATGACTTCAATTGCCAAATCGAGAGGAAACCTAAGATGAGAAGGTTCTTATTAATTGCAAACATTTATTTCTGATTTGCATGCTACATCCCAAACTACCGTTATCAAGCAGTTTAATTTCCACATAAGTATATATGAGAGTTTGGTACCTAATAATCACCAGCAGCAGACTGCCCAAAATTATGCTTATTCAGAAAACATTACCAAATAAACCAAAGTCTTCGAGTGAAGCTCATGGTGTCCTGATATCCTTTTTTAACCAAGATGTTGATATAGTAAATGATACACATTATCAATATTAATTATACATATCTGCTAATTTTATGGGTGCATGAAACTGATGTTTGGAAAATACTTAATAAAATCTGCAAACTTTGTTGTTCTGAGAATGCTGTGTTTTAAAGTTTCCTATTGCCTGCATATTAAGCACACTTGATAGTGTGATGACCCTTAGTCTAACAACTCCTGCAAGCAATGCACTGTATATAGATGTTCTAAATGTCAGAGATCAAGAAGATAGTCTTCAACTGACAGATGATAGAGTCACTGCCTGGCAACCATCCCTCAGGAGAAATTTCAAAAAGTGAACAATCACAGAGGGGTCCAGATTCTATGCATATAACTTCTAAAGTTAGAGCTGCAGGAGTAAGGTCTTTAAGATTTGATGGAATGGGTAAGTTGCTATGGGAACAAGTAATTCTTAGATAATCTGGTCCTTGGCAGTTTTTGAGTTGTAGAGAGACAAAATTGGAAACCAATGTAATAATATCAGCACAAATATATAGTTATGGAGGATACAAATTAACAACTTCATTGCTATGTTTTTATTTAATATAAGATCTAAAATGTTTTTTTCTTAAAAAGCAGGCTACATATATCCTGAAGTCTGTGTGTGTGTGTGTGTGAATTTATAATAAATAAAACCTTATATAGATCTATGTTAGAATGGATGACTATGGTAATCCCATCACTTTTTAGGAAAAATGAAACTGACAGAACAGTAAGAATTGATAGAAACAATTTCACATTACAAAGTAATGTAATTTATTAAATCAGATGTATTCATAATCCAAAAACCAGTTGCATAAGTGATATTATAAATTCACTAGTTATTTAAACTCTTGTGAGGCAGCAATCACGATCAGTTTCAGCACTGCAGCTTATTTAAATTAAAATTCATTTTACTTCTTGGTGGCCATTGAACTCCTGATTTTATTGATTAAAATTATCTTAATATAGCTTTCTTGGTTTGCTATTGTTTTCTTTAATATCCCCAGTAACCTCTATCTCTCATCCAAAACCTAGCCAGATCTAACCTTGCTTACATTCTGAGCCCAAATATGAACAATCAGGTACTACCAGTTGTTGAAGCTGCAGCCCTTAAAATTATCTTGAAAAATTGCCTTGAGGAAATTTAGATTTAAATAATAATTTGTTTGGCACAACCCTAAGGGTTTGTACTTTCCTATGTAGTTATCTCTTGATGAAAGTGAAATTAACTTCAGTCCCAGAAATAGACTGGAAATCAAATGGAAATAAAACATTTGGCTCATTCAGACATATGTGAAGTTAAACAACTTCTGTCCACTTCAAATCCTATCCTAAATACCTACTGCTCTGATTTTCAACACTTCTTTTCCCTGCCACTTTCAAGGAAACCAAAATAACTTTGTAATCAGTGAGGCATTTTAGAACTACTTGGATCAACACATCCACTCAAGTCCTTATAAGCTAACAAAAGATTCAGATAATAATATATTGTCTCTAGCAGCTTGTCTATATCCTTTTTTTTAAATTATGCCTTCACTGAGAAAAACACTGAAGTGCACTTTTTCTTATAATTTACACTGGAAAACTACAAGGATTCTAATGAGGAAAAAGTAGAACAAGCTGGATTTTGCCCCAAACTTGATTGTAGCGATCAAGCCCTTGCATTAACTTCCTTCCTGGAGAACAATTCCCAAGGAAAATGAAAAACGTTTCTGTTTTTCTTGACCTCTCGGCAGCTTGTGATATTATCCAGAGAGAAGATCTTCTCAAACTAATCAAGGTTATACCTTGCTGTAAAACCATTGCCTTCATTGACAACATGTTGAGTAACAAGTTGTTTCAAGTTTTCACACAATTCAATAGAAGCAGATATCATAAATTGAATAATGGATTACCATAAGGATCAGTGCTATTCCCTCCTTTTTTAAACTTGTACATCCATGATCTGCCTGAAACTGTTTCTAAAAAAATTACCATATTTTTGCTCCATAAGACGCACTTTCCCCTCCAAAAATAGGTGGAAATGTCTGCGAATCTTATGGAGTGAATATTGCCAGTCTTTTGGTGAATAGCAGCCAGGCTGCAGTGGTGGGGTCCTTTTACAGTGCTGAACCCTGCCTCTTCAGTCTTTATCATTGCCCACCTCTTCTGTCTCTTTTCTGCAGTGCAGGAGTCAATAGGCAGAGCTGGCGTATGAGAGGACACCTATCTGTGGTCCTCTCAGACTCCACCTCCTGCCTTCACTACACTACACTATACTTCAGAATATTTTTTTCCTTGTTTTTCTCCTCTAAACCTAGGTGCGTCTTGTGGTCAGGTGCATCTTATGAAGCAAGAAATACAGTAATTATGCCAATGATATCAATTTCACAGCCCAAAAAACCAACTTCAGTAACACAGAGGACACCCTTTCTCAAGATCTCCAGAAGCTGGATTACTACTTCAAAAAATGGTGCCTGCAATCAAGTTTAACAAAAACAAAAGTAGCCTCATTCCACTTCAGTGATAGATACATAAATTACCAGCCTTAGTGAAGTTCCAGAACCGTATTTTACTATGTAATAACTCTCTGAAGTACATCAGGGTAACACTTGACAAATCACTACCCTTCCAACCATACCTGGAAAAAATAGCTGAAAAATTGAAAAACCATGATTTACTGAACAGACTGGCTAGAGCAGGGGTGTCAAACTCAAGGCCTGTGGGATGCTTAGATCGGCCCACAGGGAAATAGCAAAGGACCAGCCCGTAGTGCCTTTCCCAGTGGAAATGGAGCTCAGGAGAGCCACATGGGCCTCCCAGGTTATGTTTTTGCTGGCAGACAATTGCAGGAGGCCGTCACAGCCAGAAACAGAGCCCAGGAGCCCGTTTTCACTGGCAGAGCCCTAGGGCCACCATAGGCACCAACACGAGTAAAGTCAAGCAGCCATGCCCACCCCAGCCCCCCGAGGTCAAACACAATCATGATTCAGCCCGCAATAAAAACAAGTTTGACATCCCTGGGCTAGAATATCCTGGTGTGCTGATGCTAACAACCAGGAACAACAGCCTTGGCTTTGGTTTGTTCCACAGCTGAATATTATGCCAGTGTGTGGCTTAACAGTGCCCACACCCAACTGGTTGATATCTGACTCCATCAGGCAATGTGTATCATCTCTGGAACATTGCATCCTACTTATGCATATTAGTTACCAATATGTTGGAATATCACACTGCCCCACATACAAAGACAAGTTCTCATTTAGTTATGATCAAGGATGCTAAACAAGGCCCTCCCTGTTCACCAAGACAATGCATAGCCCATAACAAGATTGAAATCTGATAGGCCAGCATGGAAAACAATGATTCATTTAAATCTACCCAGTTTAATCCCCATACTGCCTGGAGAAAAGAATGGTCAAAGGTGCCTTCTTGTGGCCTGATCATTAGTGATCCTTCTACCAAACCAGCTTTGACCTATCTCGCTCTATTTTGACAAGATTGAACAGAATTAGGTGTGATCCTTGAAGAATTGCCTCAGCCCTGTATTAGTGGGGATGGAAAGATCCCCTTTGTTGTGATAGTGGTACCGATATGCAAACTACTAAACATATTGTGCAAGATTGCCACCTTGTGAGTTCTCTGGTTCCCTAGAAGACCTTCACAATGCAATGCCAGAGGCAATTGCCTGAAAGCTGAATTGGACATCCAGTTATGAGGCCACTTCAATTTTGTGTACAATTAACATGGATTGTGTGTATAGGTTTACTTCTTTTCTGTCATGTTTGTACCACATGCTAAATAATAATAAGTGAACTGTATATGGCTGAAGATACTGTATGCTTATAGAATAAGATGACTAAGTGCTTATGGAAAAAGCTTTCATATTCCAGTTGATTTAAATTTTACCTGTAGATTTGCATCAAATGTGGAAAGCGAAAAGTTGCAGCGTTAAAGGAACTCTTGTTCATTTTATGTCTGCCAAAATATTTTTACCAACCAATGAATTTGATGAACCAATTACTTCTGCCTATTTTGGCAGTCTCATTTTGCCCAGCCAGCCAGCCACTAAATCGGTTAGGTTTGGGTTATCGATCAATGGTTGACATTACCTCTGTGAATTTATGTCTCACACAGTAGTCTCAACAAGTATGTCTCAACAAGCATTTTCCACCAATCAGTTATATCTGTGACAGGTAACAATTTTTTTGGACATGGATTTTAACACTAATAGGCAAAAAGAAATGAAAACTGTCCTTATCCTCTCCTTAGAAATGTCACATTCAACAACCCATTGATTAGGAACAAGTTATAACCAAATAGTTTATATAATCCTAATTGATGGTAGTCTCTGTAAATGGATTTGGTTTAAATGTACTCTGAACAAGTAACTAAAAAAATGTAGATGCAAAACATTATTTGCAAGGTAAACTAAACCAGAGAACAAAACACAATGCTCAATATCAAACATGTTTTAAAAATTACACTTATTTCAGCGGCTACTGCTTAAAAAAAATTTTTTTTTCAGTTTGCTTCCACAATATATCTAATTGGGAGAGAATGCAGTATGACCTTTAAAAATGGAGCACTTTAGTAATTATTTTAAGTAAATCAAACTGGCTTTTTTGCCATACCATTGAAATGTATAGACTTGTAAATAGGTAGAATAGCATTCTATATAACCTAAGAACGATCATACTAGAAAAAAAAATCCAGTTTTCAGATTCAAGGATTTTTTTTTACAAAACTGGCCCACATAGCAAGAACATATCACACATCA
The DNA here is from genome assembly GCA_017656035.1 of Myanophis thanlyinensis. Lineage (NCBI taxonomy): Eukaryota > Metazoa > Chordata > Lepidosauria > Squamata > Homalopsidae > Myanophis > Myanophis thanlyinensis. Next base: position 8,417 of record JAEANM010013460.1, on the reverse strand, counting down.
GCATTAGCTTTTGTCCATTAAAGTCCAGGAATTTTACGGAGCTTATTACACATGGTAATTATGTAGTCCTTTATTACTTTAAAGCAGATGTGAAGTTTGGAAATCATATTACAGTAAAAAGCCCACGGCATTTAAAAATGCAGCATATGTTGAACTGTGATACATTAACAGATACAAAATTAGGAATGTGGAAACAATTAGTACAGTGCACTAGAAAGGCAAAAAAAAAATATCGATATTTCTTTTACATATTTTATCCCTGCCTTCTCGCCGCTTCATGGGAGAAACTGGAAAATCCAAAGACGTCCGTTTGCTTCACCTCTCGCTGAAGCCAAGAAACATTCAATTCCCACTGACTGTACTGTTGTTTTCCCCGAAAGTCATTCGTACAGTTCTCCTCCCTAACACGTCCCGCATGTCTATTCCTAGGAATGATAATCCGCGTAGAAAGGGGATTCTCCAAACAGGCCTTTGGGCGGTTATTCTTCTGGATCAAAGGCATGAGCTCCAGGCCTTGCGTTAAAAATTGACTTCTTGCATGGAAAAAATGCCTTCAATTATTTCACTTATCTGCGCAGGGGGTGGGGTGGGGTGGGACTCTTTTTTTTTTTTCTGGCTCAAGCTCCTTAGAAAGGGAAAAGACTCCCAACGCCTTTATAAATATTACGAGAGTCGCTCGTCTCTCACGAAGGAGACGAGCCCAAGTCGCAGCAACCAGAACCACCCTCGCTCCCCGAGACTGCCGCTTGCTATGAGGCGGCACCTTCTCCGTTCAGAGTATTTAGCGAAGAGCGGCGAAATACCGCCCAGTTACTCCAGATCTGTTAACGGGAACAGGCGCCACTCAGGCAACCGCCCACTCCTTCGTAGCGTCCCGCTAAGGTCGGCTCCGTGCCCGGACGGATTCCTCTCGTCACGCGCACAGACGGCGCTCAAGGGAAGCCATTATTACTCGTTGGTGCCAGAAGAACCACGCCCCAGGCCATCCCAAGGGGGAGCGGGAGGGACACACGCGTTGGCAAAGAGTAAGCCCCCTCCACATACACAAGGCGACAGTATCAGTTGCACATCCCCACCGAGGCGACGACCCCCGCGCGTGCCCTGCCGTAACTACGATTCGCTTTCGAGGACCCCCTAAGCCCTTTCACAGAAATGCAGCCGCTCCACAACTAATTTAAAGGGCGCGTACGAACTTGCTGATCATGAGTGACAAAGCCGTTTGACTGACTCACTAACGGCCGAATGATAACCCGAGAATATAATAAAATCCCGCCCTCTCTGCTAATATTGTGCATCCAGCGATGAGGATGGAAACCTAAGAAATTGAATGCGGTTGAATGTTTCCGGTTTCTGATTGACCTTTTGAAGTACGTACCACATGTCGGAAAAGAGTGAGAAAAATACGTAGGGATAAGTATTGTGGTAATAAAGAAACAAATATAATAAAGGTCTTTATTTCATCGCTACACTTAGCACTAATCATGCCTTCCCTACAAAATGGCTTTTGATTTCTAAGAAAGTCTGCGAGTTCATTTGCTTGTTGGAATAGGTTCCTTCCCTGTTTTTTAATTAAGAGAAAATAGCTTGATTATTCAGTGCCCTGCTTCTTCGCAGGTTAAACACTTCAAGTGGCAAAATTGTACAATACATTTTGCTAAGCGGCGTGAAAACCTGCCAATATATAAATGGTAGATTAAAAGATGTAAACAACAAAAAATGGTTTTGGATAACGAGAACACATGAACTTTTCCTAACAAGATAAAAAACGCGTTTGATATCCATCTTTTCAGAACCGAAACAAACTTTATGGGTAGGAGAGTGCATTTCTTAATTTGTTTGCGATGTTATCTTGTCATCAAAATTCAACCCATTTTAAATTCACGTACTGTAGCTTGTTCCAGTAGTTTACAAAAACTTAAAAGACCACATGCCAATTTAAAAATTATTTAAGGGATGCGAGACTTTGAAATTTGCTCTGTTTAATTCCTCTTGCCCGGCCGCATATGAGGGTCTCTACATATTGTAACTGGAAAGTCTGAAATACAGCCTCAAATACATAATGGCTATAGCCCCTTGATCGAAGCAGAGGCAATACCAAGCTCGAGCGTAGCGCTAGAGGAGCGCCACGACTGACGTAAGTCAACAAAGGTCACGTGGCCACGCCTAAGTGCGGTGATTGGCTGCGTGGGCACAGGGAAACGGGGTGGGGAGGGGGGTCACGGTGGCTGCGTGGGGTTCGCTGTGTGACACAATTACAACAACTTTGTTCAGCTGCTGGGGAAGTTTGTACAGGCAACAAATACACCCCACGCGGGCGGGCGCGGGTCCCTGTCACCTCGACTCCACTCACTTTTCGCCGCTGGAGCTGGCGGCTCAGCAGCGATGTAAACACTGCTCCGTCACCGCCAGCAGCAGCAGCAGCCGCCGCAGCAGCCTCCTCCTCCTTCTCCTCCCACTCCCCCCCCCCAGTCTTCAGCGCTGGGGCTCCCTTCCTGCTCCCTCCTCCTCCTCCGATCAGCGGGGCTTCCCCCCGCCTTTCTCTCCCTCCCCCTCTCTGCCGGCTGTTGTTGTTGTAATAAAAGTTGTGGTGGTGCGTGTGTGTCGGGCACCCCGCCCCGCCCGGCACTGGGGGGGTGTTGGGGCGCGCGGGGAGGGGGGCTTGCGATCGTGAGTTAATTACGTTGCGTTTCCATGAAATCGTGTGGAGTGTCGCTCGCCGCCGCCGCTGCCGCCGCCGCTGCCGCTGCTGCTTTCGGTGATGAGGAAAAGAAAATGGCGGCGGGGAAAGCGAGCGGCCAGAGCGAGGAGGACTTCGCCAGCCTGACAGCGGAGGAAAGAGAAGTCCTCTCTGGCCTGGACAGGTACTCAGACGGCAGCCTCCGTGTTCCGGCTCGTCCGGTGATCTCTCTTGCCCGCCCGCCCGAGGTGTACGAGTGAGTGAGCGAGCGAGCGAGCGAGTGTGTGTGCGCGTGAGAGGGAGAAAAAAGCGAGTGTGAGGGTGGCGGTGCTCTTGGGCCGGAGTGAGGGCTCTGCCCCTGCCAGCGAGTGTGAGGGAGCGCACGGAGCGATCTGTTTGGGGCGGGGTGGGCTGGGGGACTCCGCGAACGTGTCTGTTTTGCTCAATCTCTCTCTGTCGCTTGATTCCCCCTTGTGCAGCCGACTCTTCGGATTTTTAAGGCTTCATGAAGATGGCGCCAGAACGAAGGCCTTGCTATTAAAGGTAAGGGGACTGGGGTGGGGGAGGAGGCAACCGACCAGGGAGCCACCCTCCCGGGTTTGTGTGCATGTGTGTGTATTTGTGTAGGAGCCTGTGTGAGTGTGCCGGAGAGCTGCGGAATTAAACGGTCACCTCGCGATCGTGAGGTTCGGCACCGCGCTGACTACCCACTTCCTCGCCTGTCTTTCGGGAGAGAACCGCTCGGCTCTTCCCTTATCCGGCCCGCTGGAATAGAAAAGCTCCCGTTGCCCACTTTCAGGGTTTGATCTAAAAAGTAAGGTAGAAGGTGCCGGCCCCGATTCTCTCCATTTAGGAGCAATCTATCTGAATAATGAGACGATCTGGCGACATTTAATAAGGACTAGTTGATGAAGGGGAAAAAACTAGATCGAATTGAATCGCTGAAAATGAATTGATATAAATAGGAAGAAGGGTATTGAAGAAACGTGGCGCCTCTTCCGTGGTGTGTCACTCTTAGGAGTCTGTAGCAAATTGATTTGTTTACTCGTGCTGTATCCATCTTCCTTGCAACGTGCATCTTCATTGAACCATTTGCTTTTTCTTAAAGCTTTTTACTTCATAGAACGTTTATATAGAACAAGTTGTAGGTTGCCGCTGTTTTTTGTACAACTGACTAAAGACGTATCATCTTTCAGTAAAAAAAAAGTTCTTGGTCCTGTCATTTAGTTAAGTAATGGCTTCTCCTCTTGGCCCAAGATGGCCGGACAGGGAGGAGAAAGAACTTGGTGGGAGGAGGTAAACAGAAATAAATACTCAGAATGTATATGCAAATATGTGTGAAATGTTTGACTTTAGAGCTGCATAGGCTGATGTGTCAGAAGAGTTTTTCTTACTTGAATTTACTAAAAGCAGAATATTGTGTTTACAGAGCTATTGGTAAATCTTAACCTGTAGCATATCTACCTAAATTACATAGAGCTTGATACAACAAATTCATTCATGGGATAAATATTATTAGACAACAAGAAATGGTTGAGATTTTCTTTTCAGTGCTAGTATCTCACAGCTTTAGATATAACAATTTCCTTATTTTAAGAATGTGATTGCTTGTTGAATTTATTGGTCTAGTTTGGGTATAATATAATCTCTGCATTTCTTTCATATAACCAAGTAACTTAGCTTAAAGATACATGATTTAGGGATTTTTTTGACAAACTGGAAGTTCTTGTTTCTGGTGACATTGTTTTTAAAAAGGCAATTTTTACCAAATGACAAAACATTTTCTAAATATTCACATATGTCAAATATTTATGATGGGAGCTATCTGAATTCAAAATCTTCTGGCACAAGGTAAAACTATACAGCATACTGAAAAAGTTGTTTTGATGTTTGAAATGTTAGACTACAGTATTAATGTTTGACACGATTTTAAAGAAAACTGATCTAAGAAGTAATATGCTATTAATTCCTCTGTAACTTAGTTTATGTATTTATATACTGGGTATAATTATAGGAAAATCATGGGTTGGTTTTCTTTTGTTTCATTGGTGTAAGTTTAATGTTTAGGTGTACTGTAATATAATTTTGATACTGGTGCCTTTGAAAGTATTAGGCCAGTAACTTTCAGAATTCTCTTGGAATTCAGTGGTACCTTGGTATTCATCGTTAATTGGTTCCATGAAGCAATGACTATTAAAAACGATGAGTACAAAACAGATTTTTCCCATAAGGAATATTGTAGTGAGTCACAAGGCAGCCAGCACAGACAAGTTCTAGCTTGTGTGTTGAGTACCAAACAGTGAGTACCTGGACAATTTTTTGTGTCAAAAACGAGTTGAGTATCAGGGTACCACTGCAGTTGAATTATAAGGAGGTAAATTATAGATTTGTTATAGTCAGAAGTATAGTGTGTCCAGTATATAATCATTTTGGGCAAAGTAGTCCAAATCAAAGAAGTAGTGATGATCATAAGTACCTAATGTTTGATGATAATAAAGTCAGACAGTTCAACAAGAGAGCCCTCAATTCAGGCCTCCTTGCCCTGGTATGTGCCAGGAGTTTATGTCTACTATTCAGTTCGTATTGTAAGATGTAGGGTGTAAAACATAACATTAATTCATCTGTAGGTACAACTTTTAAGAGAGTTTGTTTTGGGAAATAATGAGAATATTAGAAACTTGGAGTGAGGAATTCTTCATTCTGAAATGTTAATACTGATGTTTACAATCAGCAAGAGAAACCAATCTAATCTCCAAATTATTTTACCTTTTTAAAGGCAAAATTAAAGCTGCAAGTTAAATATTTCAAAATTTCAAAATCTATGTGGGTTTCAGTCTGGGTTCAGTATTGTTCATTAATAATTATATAGAAGGTTTGTGGTCTTGTTTAAAACAGCTTTCATATTGTAGGAAAAGTTGAAGAAACTATTGCTTATGTGCAAAGTCAGATTCTGAATCCAGAGATACTGGTATTTGTACAGATATGGATGATATATTAGATATCTGTGTTAAAGAGTGGGGAAATATCAAGTATTTTCCTCTTGAATAGTGATTAAATCCATGATCTCCATGAAACTTGTCTCTCAAGTTTGGTATTTGTGTTTCGTTTGATAGATTGTTTCTGTTGTTTTATAAGAAAAATTGAGTTAAATATTCTCCAAAGTGATAGCCATGTTATGAATCAATTCCCATCAGTAGTAACATACTTATCCCTTTAAAGAAGATTAAACCCAGTTTTTCTGCTGATGTCAAGTTACATTATTATTTCTAATTATTGTACAATATTACTTTTAGATGTATTTCAGGAGACCCATAGCTTAAGTTCACAATATTGTGCTGTTATAGATATGATAATCTCATCTGACTTTTAGGCATAAGTACTGATGTTTTCAGTGAAATTGGAAATAATGTATTTTTATTCTGATGAGTAGAGACTGACAATTTATGATGTCAGTTCCTCTGTGTTCTGCATATATGCTGCATTTAGGTTCTGTCGAAGCAAAAAGATATAGAACTTGCTAATGATTTCTGTAATTCTATCAAGTAATATGCTAGTGCGAATGTACCTATTCAATCTGCTCTAAAATTTACATAAACATCATCGGAATCATGGAACTGAAAAGAAAATTGAAATGGTGGCAAACACTGTTTCCTGATAGCCAGTTTAAAGCATTTTGGTGATTAAAACAAATATGATAGTAAAGTCACTTGATGATTCTTGAATATGACCAGTAAACAACAATTAGTTATTAATTAATAATTGATTACAGGCAGGTAAATGGTAGAAAATCTTGGAGTGTACAGTATTCTCCGCCAATGATTTTGCTATTTATATATTTGCTATATACATGTTTCTGAAAAGTGCATTATATTAGGACTTGGTATCTGAAGACTTAAGAAAATGGAAACCTTGCACAGAAACCTCCTTTGCATCTCAAGCCAGATGGTTTTCTGACATCTCATTTCCTAATTAATAAAAATCAGCCTAAAAGGTATACTTGTTAATCAGGAGAGTGATGTAGATGTTATATAGATTGAACATGCCTCATACATAGTTCAATACAGTATAGGAACATCTAAAATAATTTGCGCTGCTTATTAGTATGCTGATAAACAATATGTCAAAAAACTACGATAGAAATAGTAATAATTCTTTAAAAGTATTGTTAAAATTAATTATCAGTTAATATTAAAATAGAATTGGACAGATATAATCAAAACTTCCAGTTGACAACTTCTTTCTTAATAACATCCAGTGATTTATATAGCATTACACATATTAGTAATGCTGTATCAATAAAGTGGCATTTAATGAAGTTTTATTGCTCTGCAGTTAAATGAATACCTACATGCATAGAAATCACCATCAATACACATTTTAAGTAACACTTTAAATTCACTCTCAATCATTATTACCCATCCTCTGTTGTTGTGGTATATTATGGTCTGTTTAAAAGAGATGTCTTATTTAATATTGGAGCATTTTGTTTTCAAAGAAAGAAACTGAATGGTTCTGTATAACTGACATTTTCATTTTCTCTTTTCTATGTAACTCTTTTCTATGTAACTCCAACTCCCACATTTACATAGCAGGTATGACATTGACTGAACTCATGAAGTTGATAAAAATTCATTTGCATGATAAATCCACAACTATAATAGGTGTCTAGAAGGTTTGATTTTATTTTTAAAATACTGTAGCCTATGTAATGGCATACTGAGTTGCATTCATTGTTTTATTTTCCTACTGCTTCAACGTGTTCTTCTGTAATCTTGAAAACATACATGCTAATTGGATTTTAAAGGATGTGCAGGTTGTGTTTTAGTATAACCACTTTTATGTTGAAATATTAAATTAATTCCAGGGAAAGTTTTGAGCAGTTGAACCAAAATAGTAATGCACCATTAAAATGCTACTTCAGTTTTAATTGATTTAAGTAATCTTTTGCCTTGTTCTTTAATCAGTTAAGATCTTAACACTTTTGATATGAAATCTACTAATTTACCAGACTTATATAGAATAGTAAATATTAGGTGAAAGTAATATCTGTATTTAAATTTGATTATATAATGAGCATAATAAAGCAATAACACATTCAAAATACATTTTACTAATTTGTGAATCTGTTTTATTACTATATTGTTCATATGGTGAGTTGAGATTTTTTATATAGTGATTCAGAATATTTTTTTAATTTATCTGTCCTAATTACAAATCTTTGAAAATTTGCATATACCTTGTTTCCCCCCTCCCCCACAGCACAGAAGCTATCTCTGATATTTTTGATGATTTTATATCTGTGCTGCTATATTTATTTGTTATATTTATATAATCCTTTATTAAGCATCTCAAAGCAGTGTAGGTAGTGTTTCCCCTTCTGTTTTTATCACAACAATAATTGCACTTTATATCATTATATTTCAGTCTGGACTTATTGTATAGATTTCAACTAGCCAGCTTTCCTTAGCCAATAGAAAAATATTGGGGATAGAAATCCACATATCTGGAGTTGTGAAGATTGGAAACATGCAATACACTATGGATTACTGAGTTTTGTTAGAGGTATAATGCATAGATTCATATATTTGGATTATACAAAAAAGTGCATGTTTAACTTATTTATTATTTATTTATTTATTTATTTATCAAATTTATATACCGCTCCATCTCCACAAGGACTCGGGGCGGTTTACAGCAAATAAAAACACAGTATACAATTCTAAAAACCAATTTAAAAACA
>JAEANM010013459.1:0-14386 GCA_017656035.1 Myanophis thanlyinensis | reverse complement strand
GGCGGCGGCGGAGGAGGAGGAGGAAAGGAAGCAGCAGCAATGAGGAAAAATACTCACCGGTTTCTCTTCACAGAGATGTGCTAGATTGGTTTGCGCTACCTCTATTCCTGTCTCCGCAGAAAGGATATAATACAGCAGAGCTTCATTCCTAAAATCGAAGAGGAGAAAAGAGGGGAAAAAACCAATTAAACTAAAACAAAGAAACTTCCCCCAAAAGGTTGGAAATCTTGCCCTTCCGTGGAAACAGCCCAGATCATCCGAAGGTCTTCACAGGGTTGATGAAACGAGGGGGCTGGAAAGCCTTTCCAGGGGTGCAAGGAAGTCACTTGTGTACAGCCAAGCCCAGCAATTTAAATAAAAATAAAAATAAACAATGCTGCTTTAAATTAATAGCATAGCACAGGGAGTCCTCGGCGTAGGACCATGAGGGAGCCCCAGATTTCGGTTGTTAAGTGAGTTTTGCCCCTAATGATGACCATCCTTGCCACCCTCGTTACGTGAATCAACGCAGTTGTTAAGTCAGTGACAGGGTTGCTCAGTGAATCTGCCTTTCCCTGTTGTTCCCTTGGCTCATCAGGTCACAAAAGGGGATTGTGGTGACCCTGGGATGCTGCGACCGTCGTAAATATGAATCAGTTGTCGAGCGTCTGAATTTTGCTCACGTGACCACGGGGAGGCTGCAGCAGTCATTAAGTGAGACAAATGGCCATAAGCCAATCCTTTTCAGGGCCGTTGTCACTTCAAACCATCACTAAACAAACTGCTGTAAGTTTAGGACTAAGGCAAGGAACTGAGGACACCACTCACAATATCCATTGAAAGCACATTTATTTCCCAGGTGTTAAAAATCCACAACTCACTTACCAAGAGAATTCCAGGTAAGCTTTGAGGGCCTTTTGGAGGACGTGGCCTAAGTGGCCGTTCTTTTCCGCCACGTATTTTGCCCAGCTGCGAAGGGAAAGGAGGAAGGACGTTAAAAGGAGAGAGACAGAAAGGAGGGAAGCCCCATTATGACTGAAGGGAGTCCGTCCTCCTTTGGCCTTGGAGGTCCCGGTGGGAAGGACGGGGTGGGGAATCATCTATTTGGAGCAAGCAGTGCCTCTACCTAGGATGGATGGATGGATGGGTGGGTGGGTGGATATAGATATAAAAAGAGACAGATAGTGAGATTGATAGAATATAGAGATAGTAATAGATAGATGATAGATATTCTAAAATTAATATGTTCACTGGTTACAATTATTATGCTGCTATTCATTTTATATGAACTATCAACAATGTCACAACATTTCCTAACTGATATGTGATTAATTTAAGAAGAATCTAAAATGATAATGAAGTCCAAATTAAAGCAGTTGGCTCCTTTGGGTTTAAAAAGTGCTCATGTAACTTACTACTATCTTGATAAAACTGTGCTTCTGTATCTTCCTGATTTATCTCTTCCAGTTCATGAACATTCCTAAAAATATTTTTCCTCAAGACGGCATCAGCAAACTTTAATATATCCTGAGTTTTTCTACCTTGTGTCCTGACTTCATAAATTCTATAAATGATTTCTGTGTGATATTAATAAAGCCCAGGAAATAAACATTCTGCCATGTGGCAACCAAGCCACCAATGCCAGCTTTTGCAGTGTTTACTCTGACATTCTGCATTCAAAGATTTCATCCTGAAGATCAGCCATACATGGTCTAATGTGCAGAAGATTGCTTTGAGTCTTTTTTAAATATAAGGATGCTGGACACTTATTGATTTCATAAGGGCTATCAACAATTTCATAAACTTCTTTAGACATCTGCTTAATTTGTTTATACATGCAGTACTAAAACTATTACTTTGTTTGCTCAGTTATTTTGTACCTTTGGATCTTCAACTGATCTTTGAAATATATCATTCTCCAGTTCTTAATATGAAGTTGTTTTTTAAATTTAAAAAATTGCTTGCTTTTTTATACTGCATACTTAAATCTGGCAGCTAAAGATGACAGATGCCACATGGCTGGCTAAGCTTTTCTTACAGCAATAGCAATAATAGACTTATATACCACTGTCAGCCTCGGCTCCACAGCTCCAAGGCTGACCTTCAGGATGGGGGGGGAGTCATCCATGGATTGCTGCTCTGCCTGCTCGCCTCCTACATACTCCAAACAAACTTTGAGAAGCCAGCAGTTGATTGCTGAATGCTGGTTTGCAATCAACCGAGGAGGACGAACATAATTGAACTAGCTGACGTGGGGGCTGGGCAAGAAGCTGAGCCAATGGATACTGCAAGGCGTGGGGGTGGAGTAGCGTGGGGTGGGGGCGTGTGCGCGGGCACTAGGAGCACATATATATGGTGGTGGGAACACTAGGTGGCAGCACTGACTAAATTTCCATTTGTGTAAGTCAGTTTGATCACACAGGGAAGAATTAAAAAACAACATCACAGCTTGTTACTGTGTCTGACTTTTCCTGACTTTCGGAACCCTGACAACCACATTATAGTGCTCTCCAGCCCTCACTAAGCTATTTACAAAATCAGCCTCTTGCCCCCAACAATCAGGGTCCTCATTTTACCTACCTCGGAAGGATGGAAGGCTGAGTCAACCTTGAGCCTGGTGGGATTTGAACCAGCAGTCAGCAGAAGTAATACAGTACTTGCAGTACTGCACTCTAACCACTGTGCCACCGAGGCTCCTCATAACATTTTGTTCACCAAAAATCCAGAGAGATATTTGGCAACCACTAGACCAAACTGTTTTTTTTAAGCATGTGTGTTATTAGAAATCATTTCTCACCATCTGCTGATGCCCACAGGAATTATTTTCTCCAATGGCCACACCTGGAAACAGCAGCGACACATTGGCATCACTTCTCTGCGGAAGCTGGGCCTGGGGAAGAAAAGCATTGAGCATCGAATAGAAGATGTGGCTCAGACATTGGTAGAGGTCTTTAAACAAACCAAAGGTATGTAATTTGGGGTAATGACGATGGCTTAAGGTTTGAAAAAAAAATCTGTTCCATTTTGGAGTATTTCAAATAAAAACAGAGGTATTTTATCTTTTCAATTAAAAAAACAACAATTGACAGGTCTCAACTGTCTTCATCAACCCCATAGAAGTCCCTTTCTTTAAAAATTCATTATAAAACCTCTTCATTTGCAGGAAAGCCCTTTGACCCTTCAATTCCAGTGCTAAATGCAGTTTCTAATGTCATCTGTGCTTTGAGTTTTGGACATCAGTTTGATCCAGAAGATGAACAATTCCAGAAGTTCATTCAAGCCCTTCAAATTGTTATAAATTTCGCTGGTGGTTTTTTCCATATGGTAAGTCATTGTCTCTGTGAAAGAGACAAAGTTTCCCAAAGCAGCTACTGTATATTCTCCACAGGTATTTTCATGGAATCATAGAATGTAAGGCATGGAGGTAGCCTTGGAAATCATCTAACATACAATTGTCCCCAGTAGATGTGTCTGTCTGGAGCCAATCAGGACAAGTCTTTGCAGTTTCCTTGTCAAGATTTTGGAAGTGGCTTGCCATTGCTCACTTTCTAGGGCTGAGAGAGAGTGACTGGACCAGGGTCACCCAAGTGACTAAGTGCTGGAATTGGGACTAGAACTCAGAGTAGCTCTGTAGGCTGGTGCATTAACAGCTACACTGTTTTTGACCAATTGAACTAGTGCTTTTATTTAGTTGGCCAAGAGATTGAACCTGCTGTCTGTTCAATCATACCTGAGCAGGTGTTTATATGTCATGTATATCTAGTAGAACATTTGTTAGAATGTTGAGACCCAAGTACTGTGTGATGGAGTGAGCTCCCATTCCTTTATCAATTCCTATCCACCTAGCAGATTGAAAGCTTGCAAATGCAAGTAGATAAACAGGTACCACTTCGCTGGAAAGTTAACAGCTTATCATGCTTATGTGTTTTTTATTCGCTGTATACTGCCCCAAGTCCCTAGGGAGAGGGGGCGGTATATAAATTCAAATAAATAAATAAATAAATGCACATCATCATATAGTCATGCCAGCGTTATGGTTCTCTTGGCTAAGGAATAGAGATGAACACCACCCTTGGAGTCGAACATGACTAGACAGAGGAAATCTAAACTATATTACTTTAACTTCCATTATTTATTTACAGTATTTAAATTTCTCTTAGATTTCTTGACTTTCTAATTATTCATCTTTAACTTTATAATGAGTTCTCTCCCTCCAACATTATCTGCTTTCTACAAGAATTTGGAAACAGCTTTTCTGGGTCTGACACAATGTATGTTTTGCCATATTTTAATGTGTTTTTCTTAATGTTTTTCTTTGGTTATTAAGTGCTTACTATTACGGTGAGTTGTTGAGAGACTTCTTTTATTCCAGTAGGATATAAATAGATAACATTACCTCTTCTGTTTCTCTTAGATGTATGATGAGTTCTCACAAGTAATGAACTACCTCCCAGGCCCTCACAAGGAGGCCCTGGCTTGTAGAGATGTTATCCTTTCCTTTGCAAAGCAAGAAATACAGAAACACAAGGAATCCGGCTCTCTCCATGAGCCACAAGATTTCATTGATCACTATCTTCTTCAGATGGAGAAGGTATGGATTTATTGTACGTCAATACTGTATATGGGCAAGGAATTATTACATTCCTCGCTGTATGTAAACAAGAGGCACTACTAGTTTTGTTTTCCTTGGAGGAATTTCTTTTCATTCAGCTCTCATTCTGAATTCAGCCTAACCTAAATTCTGGATGTGTCTAAGTAAGAGCTATATTGTACCTCTTCAGTATCATACTTTTGTTAGATATGAGAAATTACTTGCGGGGGGGAGGAGTTAGAAATGTTTCTGTTTGTCATCCTTTCACGTTCACCTATAATTTCTTCCTCCTCCCTTTTAAAAAGAAGTTCCACTAACAAAGAAAAGAATTAACAAGGCATTTTGATTAATGAAATGATTGGAAAAGGAGAGATACTTTCACAGCCTTGACAATAAGTAAAACTGTAATTTGAAATAAGGAATAAAGGTCCTCTTCCCTGCTGTTTTCAGAGAAAGATCCAGAATGATTTTTAAAAGCAACTTTTATCGATTTTGACTGGGTTACCTTATTTACAATTTGATATCACTCCAATCTTGAGTGTACCATTGGTCTGGTCACCAATTGTCAACATACACATTTTTCACAATATTAACTCCCATTTGAAAACCATTAAACATATTTTCCTCCTCTGCATTCATGTTTCAAGGGTGCTTCTTGGTTCAGTCTGTATCATTGTATCATCAGCATATAACAGCATCCATGGATATTGTAATTGTAGACTTCTGGGTCCATTGTCCATACTGAAAATGAAGAGTAAGGGTGAGAGGTTGGACCATTTGTGACTAGGAAAGATATAAGTCATGTGGTAGCTGACCATGTGCTTTTTCTAGCTCAGTGACTCCCATATTTACGGTGGTTTGTTTCTCAACTTGCTTCTCCATCAATAGGAAGATAGTCTGCATTGTGTCAATTGTCCCCCAATTATTTCTGAAGTTGTACTAGTTCAGTAAATCTATTATTCTATGTATTCCATAAATTATCATAGAGTGCAATAGCAACCACAGAAGCTTGTATTTAGAGACATCACTTTGGACACAACTTTAAATTAGCATGTGGGCAAATAATCCTGATTGTAAACTTTTGTGATTCATAAATAAATATTTATTCTCATGACTTGCAACAAATGAAACAAACAGAATGTTAAAAAGTTATACTATTAATGTAGTCATTTACCAAGCACATCTAAATTATATTTTTAAGTAATCAAAATCACTTTACAGTCCCCAAGACATGTCACAACTTTTGAGCATCCCTCATGTTTGGGAATTGAAAGTTGAAAAAACTGACATGCTATATAAACGGAGGCAAAAATAACCGCATAAAAGTTGTATAGAATGTATTGTCATTTTTCATTTTTGAACTTCAGAGCAGGAATGACCCCGACTCTACCTACAATGAAGAGAACATGGTTCAGAGTATTTTTGATATTTTTTTGGGTGGAACAGATACAACCTTTGCTACTCTGATGTGGGCACTTCTCCTCTTGACCAATCATCCTGCCATCCAAGGTGAGACCGACATGGGAACAAGGATCAGTCTCAGATTCTAAAACACATAGAAATTATTTGAAATACCGAATGATTGAACTGAATCTGTTCTTCATAATAATTTTTCTATGAAGATCTTTGACCTTATAAGCAGAAGCAGGAACTTAACAGGTTTAAAGTAAAGCCAAGAATGTACATCCAGAGATTCTTCTTTTGACTCCTCAATAAAATATTGAGTGAGGAACTAAATAGTAGAAACCAGTACAAATCTCAATTCAATTACATTTCAATTTCGAATTTTATTGGTCACATACACAGACATACATGGTACGATATGCAGTGAAATGCTTACACAACCGCGGGTAAGTTAGGTAGGAAGGGAGAGTGGGGGTTAGAAAAATAGTTAAGGGTAATTGGGAAGGTGGGAGTTGGATGCATGGTTCATGGTTCTCAAACATTCAATACACTTTAAATGCAGAAATTTATCAAAGTTATGCTATTATTTTTCATCTTAAATTGCATATAGAAGACCAAATTACAGGAGGATAATGAATACAGGAAAAAAACCAAGATGGTGAGAATGAAGCAATGTACAATGTAAAGTTCCCTGCCATAAAGAGAAGAGATGGTATAGTTATATTAGATGTCAATTATATTCCCATAATGCATTGTCAGAACTGAGAATCTTGTGCCAAAATCCCTAAGTTGAATTTTTCCCTCCCTTACCTGCCTTCCATGATAAACCATGACCAATCAGGTTATGCAAGATGTTTTCAGAGTGGTCAGTTCAAGTGTAGGTTGGTATGCAAGTGTAGGTTGGTATGCCAGCCTTCTTTCCCCAGCTGGGTGGCCTTGAGGCAGCATCTTGGGAAGATACAGGAGCTACTTTCATTTTCCCCCAACCACCTTTCCCTAGGGCATCAGAGAGACAAGAAGTAATGTGTAGAAGCTTATGTAAGAAAGTTGCAACTTCAAAGTAAGGAGAAATTTCTGGTCAGGGAGAACAATTAAGTTGTGGGTGCTCCATCACTGGAAGTTTAGAAAGGGATGATAGAAGGCTCCTGCCGTAAGCAGGGGTTGAACTAGAAGTCCCTCCCAGATGTATGATTATATTAAATGTTTACATTTAATACCCTAAATGCCATTCTATGTCCGGAAGTTCTATTGAGCATTAAAATTTGGAAATAAATAAATGAAATACAATAATGAAATGAAACTTCTATTTCCAACATTTTTTTTCTAGAGAAAGTCAAGAAGGAGATCGAAGATGTGTTTGGCTTCTTAGGATCAATTTCTTATCAGGATCAGAAGAAGCTGCCCTACACCAATGCTGTGATTAATGAAATGCAGCGTGTAAAACATGTCTTGCTAGCTGGGATTCCCAGGCAAACTGCAAAGGATGTGAAGATGAGGGATTACCTTATTCCAAAGGTGAGAAACATGTTCAGGCTATATTGCAGTAATCCAACATGGAAAGAAAATAATACATGGCAATTGGACAGAAGTTCTCTATTCAGGAACTGCCAAAGTAGTCAGGCAAAATTAAAGAATAGCAAACTTTTGTGGAGGACGGATGATGATGGCTTGGGACCCGGGTACTTACGGGACCGCTTGTTGCCACCATCTGACTCCAGCCGACCAGTGCGCTCCCATAGGGTTGGCCTCCTCGGGGTTCCATTGTCAGGACGGTGTCGTCTGACAGCCCCGAGGGTATGGGCCTTCTCTATGGCAGCACCCTCCCTGTGGAATGAACTCCCCCCGGAGATTCGTACTATTACGGATCTCCGGTGTTTCCGACGTGCCCTGAAGACCCATTTATTCCAACGAGCCGGCCTGGCCTGATACCCTGGGGTTTTAAATTTAATAATTTTAAATTGAATTTTTAACTAAATTGTTTTAAATTGCTATTTTTAACCGTTTAAATTGATTTTAATTGATTTTAAATTTTTAATGACTTTTAATAGACAGCCTCTATTTAATTATTTTAAATGGGTTTTAAATTGTTATTCATATATGTATGTATTTTACTGGCTGTGCACCGCCCCGAGTCCCTAGGGAGAGGGGGCGGTATATAAATCAAATAAACATAAACATAGTTCATTTACTGACCGTTCGAAGTTACCACATCACTGAAAAAAGTGACTTATGACTGTTTTTCACACTTTTAAGATGGCTGCAGCATCCGCATGGCCACATGACTTACATTCAGATGCTTGACAACTGCCTCATATTTATGGCGGTTGCAGTGTCCCCTTGTGATCCACTTTTGCAACCTTCTGACCCGCAAAGTCCATGGGGAAGCTGGATTCACTTAACAACTATGTTGCTACCTTAATAGCTAGTGATTCACTTCACAAATGTATCAAGAAAAAGTCGTAAAATGGGGCAAAACTCACTTAACAAATTTCTCACCTAGCAACATAATTTGGGGGGAGGCTCCATTGTGGTCATGAGTCAAGGACTACCTGTACTTTGACAGTCATATGGAAAGGCTCTGATGTTGGAAAGATGGAAGGCAAAAGGAGAAGGGGATGGCAAAGAAGAAGATGGTTAAACTGTATCATTGATGCAACGATCATGAATTTGGGCAGACTCAACCAGTGGAGGACAAAGGGGCCTGGCGTACTACAGCCCATGGTGTCATGAAGACTCAAACACAACTTGGTGAGTGGACAACCTCAACAACAGCCATGGCCCACCATTACAGAATATATGGAAAGAAATACAGAACTTACTCACACTTTCCATATCTCGAGTGGAATCCGACTCTTACTGGTAGTCCCTGACTTACAACCAGTTCTGGAGTGCCAATGGCTGTACATCCCCTGAAGTCACATGACCGCATTTCAACTTGGCAACTGGCTCATCTTAATCGCCGGTTGCAGTGTGCCACACTCACATTAACCATGATTTATGACCTTTCTCTGCCAGTTTACGCCTTTCCGGCCAACTTCTAGCAAAAAGCAGCCCACAGAAATACATTGATTCAATTAACAACCATGGTGCTCTCTTAACAACCACTGTATTCATTTCATGACTGCCGCAAAAAAAAAAAAAAAAGTCATAGAATTGGATACAGTTTATGCAGGTGCCTTGATTTACAACTATCATGAGTTACGATGATGGAAATTCTGGACTTTATTAGGATCATAAAGTCAAGGATTAACTGGTGCTACATGACTAATGATCAACCAAAAAGAATGGCCTACAGTTTTAAAAACATGACTAATGAAAAGTCCCGGCAAGAACATTCCCTTCCAGACCGGTGACTTTGCATCAAAGGCTAATCATAGAATAGCTAAGAGGATGTTGATCAAAACCCCAAAGGCTCCTTTTGATGGATGGTGCCATTAAGGAAAACGATGCAACGTTCCAGAGATCAGAAGAAAACAATTTGTCCTGAAGCCTCCCTTCCTAAGAAGGAATAAACAATTGTAATAATGTCTAGATTTGGATAAATTGGAAATGCAAAAATAAAGAAAAAGAGCTAGTTCACTCAATGTGGTCTCCTAACAATGTGCCTGATAGAAAAGAATACACGTATTTAAAAGAGTCAAAAAGACCCCCTAGCCATTTTAACAGAGTACAGATAATCCTTGACTTACAATCACAGCTGAGCTCAACATTTCTGTTACTAAGCGAGACAGTTATATTAAGTGAGTTTTGCCCCACTTTACAACCTTTTTTGCCAGGCTGAACGGAATCACTGCAGTTGGGAAGGTTGTAAAGTGAATCTGACTCCCCCATACAACGGGATGTTGTAACTGTCATAAATACATGCCAATTGCCAAGAGTCCAAATTTTGATCACATGGCCGGCCATGGGGTGGACGTTGCAATGGTTGTAAGAATAAAAAAAGGTCCTAAGAAACTTTTTTCAATATCGCTGTAACTTTGAATGGTCACAAGTCAAGGACAACCTGTAATAAACAAAGGCTGAATGGTTTCTACCTTTCAAACTGTCTGTTCTTCAGATTGTGTATTTTAACATCTATTTTTTTTTGTCATTAAAACTCATTGCAGAAAACCTGTGGGAATCGTATGTCAGCTAGGAAGGCCGCAAAAGGTGATCACATGACCCCAGGACATTGCCACTATCATAAAGACATGCCAATTACAGAGTGCCCAAATTTTGATCATGTGACTGTAGGGATGCTGCCAACGCTTGTAAGGATGAGGACGGGGTGTCATTTTTTTTCCCAGTGCCATTGAAAGTTTGAACTGTCACTAAACGAATCGTTATAAGTCAAGGACCACCTCTAATGTTCTTGTTGTTCAAATACATATTTCAATTGTTTATAAAATAAATGGCCAGAAACTCAGAATGTTACACATCGCATAAGACTCGCTAAGGTCAGCAAGATGGACAGCATATAAAATGAATGATTGATTGAGTGAGTTGCGGTCCGCCAGCTGCTAGTGGAGCTGTTGGCAGACTCGGACAGTGTGGAGGTTGGGGAGGACCTTGTGCCAGTCCTGGAGTCAGGGGAAGGCTCTGAGGGGTACTCTGCTTGGAGGCAGAGATTGGGCCTGTTATCAGCTGCCTTTGGAGTCGGAGATCAGTGGTGAAGAAGAACAGCTGGAGCCTGTTTCAGATGCGCATATGCACAGAGCTGTCAGGAAAAGGGAACAACTAAGGAACAGGGGCAGACTCGGAAGTAAAGGCACAAGTGGATGCTGAATGGCCCCCTCCCATAGGGAATAAATAGGAGCAAAAGGGGAGGGGTGTTTGTAGAAGACAATTAGTTCACTCATTATTGTGAAGATTTGCGTATCGGAGTTCATGCCATACAGAGACTCCTTGCCAAGTATTTTGACTGGAAACACAGCCTGGCAACTCTCCAAGGACTGATAAGGTCTGTTTTTGCAATAAAACCTTGAAAGGTTCACTGCCCGGACTTTTCTGGATGTGAATGAGAAGAATTCACAGTAACCAAATAAAAAGGGATTTTTCAGGATCAAAAGTCTGTTTCGTGATTCTGTTAAGCCTGGGTCAGAACAAAATAAATGAATGAATGAATGAAAGAATGAATGAATGAATGAATGAAAGAAAAGAAAGAAATGTTCTGAGCTTTCAAAGCAGAACAGGGATAGTGCCTACCTGTAGGACTGGAGGATATCGATGATCCCAACATGCAGAAGCAGACGCTCTCCTTTGCCATTCACCGCTGGAATACCCCCCATTCTGAAAGCACAAAGGACAGAATGTTAGTATCTACTTGCTTAATTAAAATAAGAGCCACTTTGGTCTAGTGGTCGAGACTAGAAAGCAGGAGACATGAGTTCTAATCCTACATTAGCCATGAAAACTGGCTGGCTGACTTTGGGCCCATCGCCAGGAAACAGTGAGATCTAGTTACACCTAAGGCACAAAAGCCAACTGGGTGACTTTTGAGCCAGTCACTCTCAACCAAAATCATCTCACAGGGTTGCTGTTGTGGGGAAAATAGGAGGAGAAAAGGTGTATTGGCTATGTTTGCCACCTTGAGTTATTTGTAAAAATAACAATAATAATAAAGGCAGGATACAAATAAATAAGCAAATAAGGTAAATGGATGCAAGGCGCAGTGTCCACCATAGAGTCTGCTAAACACAATGGGTTTCCAAAGCATGCTTAAAATGGTCTCCTAGCTGTGTGGATTGTCTCAAGATGCATACACCTTTTCTTTCTTCTCCTCATCTTCTCACGCGCAATCAAATATAATTAAATCCAAGGGAGTAATTATTGCAAAAATCTACACAGACCGGTCCATCTTGGAATAATGAAAAAGTCACATGGTTGATCTGCATGTGTGACACACAAAGACGTTTTCTAATGGTGTGTATATCAATCAATAAGTGTAGGAGAGCGTTTTATCAATCAGTTCTGGATCATTTTCTTTGCTTTAAAAAAAATCCCACTGAAAGTACTAAGAAATTGTGGTAATGATGAAACTATGCACGAATGGTTCTGCAAGGACAGACTGTTATTCTGTTTTGTAATGGCTGGTTTTCAACTTTGCACGTTGCCCAGAGTCAGTTGTGGAAGGGACGCTGTTAAGAATGTAAATCTAACAGTTGGGTTGACAATATATAAACCAGGATTGTTAATTTAAGTAAGGTTTTAAGGTTTTATTTGATTTATATACCGCCCCCTCTCCCTAGGGACTCGTACTGTAAAGTACTGTAACTTTAATGCTGAATGAGGCAGCCCTACCTTCCTGATCCTCTAAAAAGAAGTCAAAACATGGCTATGTGTCCGCTCTTCCTAGTTTTTCCTTACTTTTTTGAATTTTTCTTTGTATTTTATATTTTGATAAACAAATAAAATGGCAAAAAAAAAAAACCAAAACACCATGGCTACGTGGCCCCTTGTGGAGAGCCTAGGGCAGTAGTGGCAAACCTTTTATGTCACCAAGTACCGGCCTTCGTGCCGGAAGGGCACTCCAAACCATCCCACAACCCGCGCACAGCCCACTGGCTCTGCATCCCGTTCTTGCGCTCCATCGCGTGCAGTCCCTGCATCCCGTTCTTGCGCTCTGTTGCACGCCAACCAGCTGGCTTTCACTATGTGGAAGTGCCAAAACCCAGAAGCGCAGTGTCCCAGCATGGCGCACATGCATGCGCAGCAAGCAACTGGCTGGCGTGTATGCACATACCAGAAACCAGACATTCAGCTCTCGGAACATGCATGTGCGCTGGGACGTTGCACTTCTGGGTTTCGGAAAAGCCAGATGGCTGGGCACAACACAGCGCAAGAACAGGATGTGGGGGCTGCACACGATGGAGCACAAGAACGGGATGCGGAGCTAGTGGGGCTGCGCATGGCACACGCGATGGTTTGGCGTGCTAGAAAGCTTGGATGGTTTGGTGTGCTGTTTCCGGTACGCATGCCATAGGTTTGCCACCATTGGCCTAAGTGAACTTTCAGTCATGGGGCTGGCTGATACCCTGAAAGCCCTCCTTCCTACTTTCAATTAATTTTAACTGTGTTAACTCCTCCTTGCCTCTTTTGTATTTTTTTATATACTGTTTTTATATTTGAATATTTTATTATATACAAGTAATCCTTGACTTACAACAATTCAGCTAATGACTGTTTGAAGTTACAATGGCGCTGAAAAAAATGACATATGACCTTTTTCACACTTATGACCATTGCAGCATCCTCATGATCATGAGATCAAAATTCAGACACTTGGCCACTGACTCATATTTATGACCGTTAATGACTCAGTTATTGACTGCACTGCTTAGCAATTGAAATCCACGTCCCAACGATGGTCGTAAGTCTAGGACTACCTCTGGTGTTATCAATTCCCATCATTTCCAGCCATTGCAGTCCCTAGGGAGGAAGATCACACTACACTCCAGGATTTGGACTCGCACTCGTTTACCGAGGGTGCAATATGTTAGGCTAATTCTTTATGGAGACAGATTTAGCTGCCACTGGGGATCTGAGCAACACCTAAATCTGTCACTGCAAAGAATTGGCTGAATCATTGCGAAGAATTAAATGCTGATGAGCGTTCAACACAATGGCCTCTCATTTAGGGCAATGGGAGCTGGCAGTTTTCCAGTAGCTTCAGCCGTTCCAAATTGTTTTCTCCAATAGTCCTCCTGTTCTGAAATCTCTCTTTAGCATTTGAGTTGGGAGATGATTCTCTCTCTCTCTCTCTCACTTAAACATAATCATTCCTCCGCCCCCCGCCCCCCCCCCCCGCCCCCCCAAAAAAGAGAGATTTAGATGCCAGGCTTTGTGAG
Source organism: Myanophis thanlyinensis (assembly GCA_017656035.1). NCBI lineage: Eukaryota > Metazoa > Chordata > Lepidosauria > Squamata > Homalopsidae > Myanophis > Myanophis thanlyinensis. The sequence continues at coordinate 586 of JAEANM010013459.1, read as the reverse complement.
CATGGCTGAAGATTTCTCCCCTCCCCCCACTAGAAGTTGGCAAAAGCATAAAGAGATTATGAATACATTAGCCCTCCATCACTGTTATACATTCACACATTCCTCTGTCCCCAGGGCATTAACATTCACATCTTTTTATCAGAAACACCCCCTAGCCCATCTGGAGGACCCAACTGTTCCCAGAAGGGCAGAAAGCAAGCAGAAAAAGCTACTGGCAGAAGAATCAGTTTGATGTCGTGGTTAAAAGCACACCGGGCTGGAAATTAGGTGACTGTTTGAGTTCTAGTTCCATTTTAGGCACTGGGGATACTTTGGACCAGTCTCTTGCTTTCCACCCTGAGGAGGTGACAGTGGCAAACCACTTCCCAAAAATGGTGCTAAGAAAACTGGAAGGGCAGTTGCCAGGAGTCAAGACCAACTTAAGATACACATATATCTTACATATACACTGCATACCAGAACAACTAGACACAAGAACATTTTTCCCTGAATGCCATCATTCTGCTAAACAAATAATTCCCTCAACACTGTCTAACTATTTACTAAGTCTGCATTACTATTATTCTCATTGTTCCATCACCCATCC
>JAEANM010013458.1:0-14387 GCA_017656035.1 Myanophis thanlyinensis | reverse complement strand
AGAAAGAAGGTTCTAATGTTCTTCACAGCAAATACAAGTATGTCTTTTTCTACAAAAATAAATTTATAAAAAAATCTATTTTTTCTATTATTTATGGTTTTTTTTAAATAATCAAACCTAGAAAACAAAATACTTTGCTCATTGTCTAGGCTGGGCTTCACCCACAAATGTTGTTTATTGAATCCAAAGTCTGCTGAATGACCTGGGAAACTACTATAGCGATTCACAAATTTTAGAATTAGCTTTTACTAATTAGTTATTAAAATATAATGAAAGTTTGACATAAATAAGGGTATCAACTATTGATATTAAAAGTTGGAGTCCTATATATTCAGTAGTAGTATTAAATGAACATAATTATCCCACTGACATTAATATTTCAAAATATTTGGATCATTTTGTTGTAAATATCCAGGTGTAGTGTATATAAATTGGATCCAGATTTTGTTAAAATAAACTCAAGGTTCATTTTGATGTATAAATACACACTCCAAGTGGCAAGAACATAGTTAGGTAAGTTACCCATTTTTTGCTACCATTATCCTATTGATTAGTGTATGTAATTTGTATCCATATTTAGGAAAGTGAAATTGCTAAAATTTTAAATAAGAATGCAGAGATTATTAAGACAATTGAATTCTGGCTATAATTTTCCTTATAGACACAAGTATGTATCATTTTGCCCTTAAAAAAAATCTGGTAGAAATATTTAAGTCAATCAACTTCCCATTCACATTTTAGTGAAAAAAAATAAAAGTTTAGGGCTGAGATATTTGGTGTGTGTACAAACACAGACACCAAAATACCAGAATGTGCTGACAGTACATGAGAAGGCAGGAACAGTGCTAATCATTGGGTTTCAGTTGTTATCCATTTCTTTTGTCTCCCCTCTGGAGTATTTGGTGGAAAATTCACAGTGAAGCTTTATTGTTTCAGAAAGGAAGCAGAGATGTGCTGGCAGGCAGGAGGTAAACTTTCCCTACTTATTGTCCCAGCCCATCTGGTCTGGGAAAAGGAAATGAGCAGTTCGCTCGTTGCAGAGTTTAAAGCAGTCAGAACTTCACAAGGTTTGCCTTGTTTATTGAAAGAAGAAGAAAGACACTTCTCATCACAGGAAACTTCTAACCAGGTGCTAGACTAAAAAGTGTATTATTCTGTTCAAATATGACTAGATTTTCGGCTGGCATTTGTACAATGTTCAGGGAGGTTTCTACAACTCTGTCAATGCTTGAAGTTTGCATGTTCTCCCTTAATCAATAATACCAGCACTTTTTATTGTCCTTAAAAAAAATCAAATTCTGCCCCCAGCACAGAATGCTTACGTATGCTATTATTGTTAATGTTATTTGCTCTGATGTGCTTGTCCTTGGGATGTGTATGATCAGACTTTATCAGGAGAGTAAAAGGCTTTCAACTTTTGCCCCCAATCCTTCGTCAACTTTCATTGTTGGTTTCCCATGCTTTTTATTTATAGAGATAGCAAAGCTCCAATTGGTATAGCCTGAGCTTGCTAGAGATGCCGTCTAACACAACTGGAGGCCATAAATACTCTTTTGAAGTTATATCTTGTATAGAATGACATCCCACTTCCATAAATAATCAAAACACATTTCCAATCCACGTAACTACTAGAATACCATAGATAAGTGTAAATTATTCATTAATACTAATCAACAGTTATGGATCAAACAGTGAAGCATTTTTCTTCAAATAGTGCTGGCTTAGAAATCAGGACACTGAGTTTAGCCTTCCTTTCAGTAGGAAAGCTGGCTGGGTGACTATGGGCCTGAGTTGGCTCCCATGTAGATCAGACCGGAAATATGACCAGATGAGCCAATTATATTTTATTGTAAAGTTACATTCACAGAGTCTTGCAAATCTGAAAGCACAAATCTCACAGTCTTTTTTTACTGCATGATAAGTTAGGGAGGATCCTTTCTCTGCCCATAATTCAACTATGTCTCTATATGTACAGGGGAAGATAAATGTGAATGCACATATTCATTGAAAATACCAAATTTATAAATGACCTGAAATCTTGATATCTCAAATGATGAATTTAAACAATTCAGAATGAATAATGAACTGAAATTGTAAAGTTATAGCCAACTCAGATATGACTCATGTTATGATGTCTTAGTCTGAAGTTAGGTTGGCATTTCAACCAGGTTAGCTTCTTAGGAAATACCACAAGCTTCTCAAGGTTAAGATTTATTTTATTGTACATCATTTACTGTATATGCTGCATTTTGGTCCTACAAATGTACACCAAGTCAAACTTTTAAAATCTAATACATGCAATACAATAAAATCCAACTTAATTGAATATGAAAGCAGGGAGGGTAAAAACTATAAATCAGGAGTCAGTGCAATAAAACTTCCCAGCAGGAGGTAGTTTCAATGTAAGAGCTGGTTGTCATTAACTATCAGGAGTAGCTATGGACTCAACTAAATGATGTGATCACCTCAGATGAAATCAATCACACAAAATTTGGCATCTTTGAGTAGAAACAATTTCACATGGGCAAAAATCAATTTTGGCAATATGGAGCAGGAGCACATTATCACTTTGAACAAGATCAACTGTTTGGCTCCAATTAGCACAACCAAATGTTTAAATAGGAAAAAAAATAAAAATTTGGCCCAAACAAGCAGGAGCATATTTTTGTAGAGTAAAAAGATTTAATTTACAATAGTTAATCATAACTGGCTGAAGAAAAGTACAACAGATATAGAACCCAGATTTTTAGGATGGGAGAATTAGATAAAAGCCAGATGTGATCTACTGCATTGGAGGGTGGATTTTTGTCAATGGAATTTATGCTTTTAGGAAACCTTGGTGTGATCCAGCTGATCCTTAAGAAGGCACTGAATGGCTTTAAGTTCCTGAGGAGTGTGTGAAAGTCTCTGAAGGGGAAGGCCTAGAAGCATTCACTAGGTATGGGTGATAGTCATAGGTAGTCTAAAATATTTGAAGCCATGAACTGAATCATTGTCAATAAACTCAATCATAGGTAAAGAGTTAGATCGTTTATTGTTGACAGTTTAGATAAAAATGAAATTATTTTAAATTTGGAGGTTCAAATTGAATTGCATGAAACCCTAGTAAGGATTTAAATAAGTATTACAGGTTAAAGGAAGAAAAAAAACCGTATCTGAGAAGGACAAAGTGGGGCAGGGAATTTTCCACAGGGGATTAAGCCTTGGTCTCTTGTGAAGTGACTTTCCCCTACTCCCTCTCTGCCTTAGTTCCTTGTAAAAAGAGTTCCTCCCTCACTTAATTACTTATAAAGATTGCTATAAACATCCCTGAATAAATAAAGTAGAAGCAGAAGTGCATAGCTGCATGGGTCTGTGTATTTTCCCTCTAAGCACTTACAAACAGGTGTTTTCAACCTTTCTCCTTACCAGGATTAAGGGAGGGGAATTTTCCACAGGGGATTAAGTAGAGGAAAATCTCAAATAGACTTTAACCCTATTCTTTAGGGCATTCATTTGAAAATGCCCTCCTTCATAAACCTTGCCTATCTTAATCAAGAGCTCTGGTAGTTTTGTTTTTAATGAACAAATTCCATGACCTGAAACAAGGTTTAAATCTACTGCTCTGAGGTAACATTATATTTCAGGATCCAATCTGTGTCAGACACTAGAACATAAAGTTCCAAGACTAAGAAAACAACAATGTTCTAATATCACAGTAAGCAATAAGAGGAAGAATGATCAAAATTGTATGGACAAATAAAGCCAAGGAAAACAATAGGAAAAGGCCCATTTATATTCTTACCAGCCATTTTTTAAAGATGAATGCTAAGCCAATCCTCATATGCTGAATTCAGAGTATAGACAGATACCTGGGGGAAAAGATGGCCCTTCAAATAAGCTCATCTCAAGTGATTTAGGTATTAGTAGATAATACCCAGCACTTTGAATTGTTCATAGAAACAAATTGGAAGCTAAGGCAGGTGATGTCTAAAGCAGCAACTGCAACTTGTCCTCTCAGTAAAGAATATTCCTCATACTAGAAATACCACAGAGATAAATGCTACGTACAAGTGGCCTTCAAAATTCTCTACTGGGGGTAGGGATGAGATACTATTTCACAAATTGTATCTCAGAGAAAAACATATGTTTTCAGTTTCTCAAGGTGAAGCTAAATATTAGCAATAGAAGTAGCTCATTTTTCCCCAAATGTTTTGTTACAGAGTTTGCAACAGCTGCTGCAGTTGTAATGAATGGCAACTGCAAATATATTAGCAGACTTTTCTTTCCATGAAGCCCAGGCCAGCTTTTCTCAATGTTTTGGATTCTAGACCTGTTAATTCAGTATCTCCACAAAGTCTAAAAGTTTGCAACAGAAAAGAAAATATATCTGAAATTTGTTTTATTATATTACTGGGTAAACTGAAATTATTGAATCCATAAAACATAGCTTTGGCTACTACTAATAAAATGTTAAAAGCCTTTTATATATATTTCATATTTAATGGAAAATTAATGGAAGATAGAATTGTTTTACCTGTAAAGCTGCTCAAAATTTCTTCTTCCAGAACTTCACTTTGTATACTTTAACAAGAATATGAAATGGAATGGTTTTTTGTATATATTTTTATTAAAACTTTTAAATAAGAAGATAAAAACTAATACAAACTAATATAAAAAGAAGAAAAGCAAAGAAAAAGCAAAAAATGCAAGAAAACAAAAAAGTCAAAGGAAAAATATAAAACAAAGAAAAGGGATATAAATAAGTGATTTCCTTTATTCTTTGCAAATTTTAAGTATGAATATATTTTAACTTCTCCCTTTTAAGATTGTATCATTTTACTCTTTATATAACCCATCCTATCTAATAATCAAAATAATCAATCACAAGTTCTTTTTTTTATTTTTATGCAAAAAGTTCATAAGGAGCTTCTAGTCACTAATAAATGTAGGGGTTTTTTTCTCTCAAATCAGTTTATCTATTTTGGCAAAATCTGTCAATTTCAGTAACCATTGCTTCATAATGAGTAGTACTGAATTTTTCCATCTATGCATATAGTAGAGAATATGAAATTAATTGAATGATGGTGCATCTAATCATTGTCAGTTCTTAGTAATCCCATTGATAATTTGTTCCATTATGATCTATCCCTAACCTGGCCTTTCAGATTTTTCAACTGTATCTTTATCTTCTTTATCCATCTTATAAGTTGGTCATCATCTTCTGCTCTTTGACTTTCCAGCATTACAATCTTATAGAGAGAGTTAGATCTTCATATGATATGTTCAAAGTAGAGTTGAGCTTGTTCATTTCTGCCTTGAGTGAGAACTCTGGTTGATTCGTTTGATGATCCATTGGTTTGTTTTCTTGGTTGTTCACAGTGTTATTCAAAAGCCAATATTCAAAAGCTTCAATACTTTTCCTATTTACTTCTTCCAAATCTAACTTTTGCTTCCATAGATGGTTACAGAGAATATGATGGCTTGCAATATTCTGATCTTTGTAGATATAGACATCTCATGGCATCCAAATATATAGCATTTTCCAAAGTCTTCATGGCTGCTCTGACAAATGTTAATCTGTGGTATATTTCTTGACTGCTACTTTATTTACTGTTAAGGGAACATGAAAAGTACAGGAGAAATGAAGAAATTGATTGATTTTATTTTGGGAGAAGTAATGACTTATTAGTTCTTTTTAACTCTGGGTGCCATGCTGTCCGATCCACAGAAAGTAGTGAATCTTTCTGCTTTGTGTTTCAGCAAACTGCTTATCAGTACATAAAGAAAATGATCACACTGTTGCGTTTGTTAACACTAAGTGTTAACAAAGTTGTCCGCTTCTGTGTTTTGCAGGAAACAGTTTATAGTTTCATCAGTTAAGTATATGTTCCATGACTTATAAATATAACTATTACCTATGTGGTCTTCGTCCAGGCTGACAACAAAAGGATAAATATAGTGTATTGAGCAGTCTCTCTGGTTATGCCATGAACATGACATATGTCATCCTGTGATAAATTGGCTCTGTGTCTGTTCAATTTGAAATCTAAAGCTCTAGAGGCAGAGGTGTTAAGGAAGCAGGCATAATTCTGGCAAACAGAGGCCTCAGATGCACAAAATTAGTTTGCATGGAGCAGATAACAGAGACCGAGACCGAGACAGAAAGGAAGTTTGCACACATTTGATGACTTCCTGGGGTCTAGGTGGTATTGGCAGATGTTAGGTGTGAAAAAACATCTGTAAGCATGATAATGAATGTTACCAGAATTTGAAGTGACAACTGTATCAAGCACAAATGCTACCTTGTCTTTCCATTTGCATACCAATTAAATAAAAAAGTAAATATTGGGTTCAGAATTTGTTTGACAACTGATCTACTGTGTTTACACACTACACCTGGGTCAGACATTTTGGCTGCTCAACAGCTGCAGCATCAAATAATGATTTAAGTAGAAATAGGCATCCAGACTGCTACTAAGTGTTTCACTTTAAAATAAAATTAAAAATGGGTCAAGGTGGTTAAGAAACATGTGTGGGATCTGCCATGGGCTCCTGAGATCTTATTACAGTCATGGTTAGTTTGAAATGTCTCTGTCAGTTGGAAGTTGATAATGGGAGCAGGAGTGTTTCAAAATACTGATATGCATACTTTTGTGATGAATGTTTTTCCATGTTTTTTCCAACATTTTCAAAACAATGATTTATTAACTTTAGAAAGTTGGCATATATGTGCAGAGCATTACAGTTGTTTTTTTCAGACCAAGAACAAATAAATTCACATTCATTTTCTATCAGTCTTTCAAGGTGGAGAGGATTGGGACAATAAGTGTAGAACTATATTTTATTGAAATAGGCTACAGTGAAAGAATCTTGCAAATCTATCAGTGACTTTCCTTCTTTCCCTCTCTGAAAAGTTGGCATCCTAAGGACTAATCTGTGTGGCTTAATAACACATCTTTTTTGGATTTAACACATTTCTTCTGCCATTCTTCTGCATGTTTTCCAATGGCTTCTATATTCCTTCTTTAAGGTCAGCTTTCCTGACTCCATATATATTCGTTCTGAACCAGGTGTAGAAACTAAAGTAGAAGAAAACAAGATGGACCTCTCATATTATGCAAACCGCATGCACAGGTGCAATCATGCCAAACCTTAAATCAGCAATCAAATATTTTAAATTTTAACAGAAGCATTAGTAGGGTTTTTTCCTATGTACAATAGGTAAGCTAGTGAAGAGCAGGCCATGGAACAAAGAGTTGGTTGTCTTTTTTCCCTTCTCTTCTCTTTGGATTGTGCAACTGACCAGAGCATTCACTGCTTGTATGTGTTGCATAGCCTCAGTAACAACACATTCTGGCTTTCTTACTGACAGGATTCAGTAAGATGATTTCTGACTGGGTGCAGATAGGGTCTCAAAGAGTGCTAACCATCTTGCCACACACAATGTCTTCAGTATAATTTTGGACTGAAATATCACCTATAGGGAAGATGAATGACATCATTTACTCAGGGCCAAAAACTGTGAAGACATTCAACAACTCCAAAGAAACTTCTCACTTCTGGAACAGCTGACACATAGCATTGTTCAGGATGAAAGTGAGACTGTCAACAGCACAATAGATGTGTTTAAATCTTGATTATCTGCTATAATTCTAGCTTTGACACCAATCTACAGTCCACTGATAGTTCCAGTTCTATTATAACCTTGTTCTATTTTGTTGTGTCCAGTCCATTATTTCCAAAGGTGCTTAAAATTCTATGTGTCAAATAGCTCCAGAGTGATCTACTTCCAAAAAGCCACAGAAGGACTCTTTATACTCAGGCAATACTCACTTGATGACTATCTGTAGTTACATTGTCAATCACCTAGTTAAGCTGACCTTTTTAATAATATCTTGGGTTGTAGACATGATTATAAAGAAAAATTGACCTTTCTTTATACATTTTATGATTCCATCTCTGGCAGAGTTAAAAAGAACATTAATCAATTCATTTTGCATGTCATAAGTCAGATATGTTATTGTTCTGTCTTTCATACTCAACAGTTTGCCCATCACAGGATCATATTTTTCACGGAAGCTAATAACAAGGAGTGTCATATATAAGTAGACAGTCATGAATACTGAAATTATAAATACATTATAAAATAAATAAATTTCCTAGATCCACCTGAGTATATATTATACTTCTTGTGACTTCCAAAGGTGAGGTAAAGTCATGATCAAGATACTTATAATTGGACTAAATGGGACAGTAGTGCACAGGAAAAGAACCAAGAAGATCAGGTTACCCTGATCTTCTAGAACAGGGATGTCAAACTCACATCTTCATGGTTGCATCACATGATTTTTGTAACTTTTTCCCCCTTTGCTAAACCAAATAAACCATGGCCTTCACTAAACCAAATAAACCATGGCCCTTCGCTAAGCCAAATAAACCATGGCCAGAGTATGATGCTTCCAGACCACAGCTTATAAGTTTGACACTCCTATTCTAGAAGCAAGAGTGAAATAAAAGCAATAACATAGAAATCCACAAATAGAAAATCAGAGTTAATCTTCTTTATTCTACTTTACAATTGCATGTAGATCTGTTTGCATATTATAGAAAATTATAAAAATAGTATTTACCTATTTTTGTCCTAGAGTTCATTGAAAATGCTGTCTATCTACAACTTTCTTACTCTTCCCTTTCCTCTCAACCCATTCACACTTCCTTCAAATAATTTGCAATTTAATTCTTCTAGTACTTCTTTCGTTCTGGTCAATCACTTTTATAATCATTCCATATTCATTCATCACCCATTATTCTTGACTATATCCCTTCTTGTTTTACCACACACACACTTCTGAAGTTCCTATTGCAATCATACTCAATTCTCATTTCTAAGTAGGCAGGGACACATTCTTAAACATACCTTTCAACAAACATTTATTTCTTGCAGAAGACAATCTACCATCCATTATATTTCTGATATTTGCACATTCTAAAATATCCCCATTTTTCCATCTTGAATAAACATTCTACTCACACACAAATTCTTTTGCTCTGCACTTTTAGTATTTATTTTTAACTTGGAGTTGTTCTCTTCATGTTCCCAATGAAGCATAATGTGTTTTGAAAGGGTAATTTTCAGTTTCTTATACATCTCTGCATTAGTCTGCTTAATATTTCTTTAAAATAACGCACGTAATTAGTGAAGAACATAGCAGAAGTTTCCTACAGTTTGGAAGCATTAGTGCTTTGGACAGGAAGGTGATACAGGGAGTAATGAGAGGATGGCAGAGAAGATTATTGGTAATTCACTTCCGTCTATCCAGGATGTAGCATATAAGTGATGCTTCAGCAGGGTCCTCAGTATTGTCTGGGACATTACACAAACTCTTCATGACCTGTTAATCTTATTACCTTCTGGGAAGAGTCTTTGTGGTATCCAAAACAGAACATCCAGATTCAGTCCCAGTTTTGCTCCATACAGGATCAACATTGTGAACTCTCAAGCTTCCTCTTTCCACTATGTATTCAAGATGGACAGTGATTAATATATGTGTGTGTGTGTATTTATATGTATATGTGTCTATGCATATATGTATGTAGCATGTGTATATATGTGGTATGTATGTGTACACTTTTGAAAACAGACAACACAATGACAAATGATAAAGGCTATCTATATAAGGTTATCTACATGTCCCCCACATCCCAAATTAAATTTAACATCATCATAAGCATTCATTATATATTTATCCATAAATATATTAAACAATCAAGTGGATATCACATATTCATGCCTTACCCCTTGCTCAGAATTTGCTAAACATTCTATTTATTTCTGTCAAACTGCAACTGAAAAAATTCTTAATGACTTATCCATAAACAAATAATTAATTGCTGTCCTTGTCTTCTTGAAGAGCATCTCCCAGAGAAATTCACAGCACCCATGGAGTTCAAGAAAGCCCTCAAGACCTGTCTGGATTCCCAAGTATGAGGAGCCCCTATTGTTTTTCTTGGATCTTTGTTTTTATGATATGGCAAGGTTCTTTTTGACCAAGTTGCCTTGTCTTGTTTTATGTGTTTCTAATTGTCATTCCATTATTGGTAGGATGTGGAATTTTTTCTGGGGAAGTAACGTATTATGTTGACAGTGGTGATGATGATGAATACACATCCCCTACAACTACATTCCACCTAGATGTTACCTATAACAAGTATCATTTGTTTATACAAATGCAAGAAGTAAAAAGAAAACAAAAATCCAAACGTGTAATTCTACTGTACAGAACAGAAAATAAAAAAAGCCTTGAAAAACTACAACTTGTTTATTTCAAGAGAGGTGCTTCATGTGATCCTTCTCAAGGATTGCAGAGTTCCAGATTGCAATCCAATAGTATTCAAAATATGAAAGGGAAAGAAAAATCACATTTCCCAGTTTTGACTTGTTTCTCTATGTGTCTGAATATACATTTTAATATCTATAGCAAAGTGAATATGATATTTTAAATACCTTAACATATCTTAAATGTTATGGAGGTAATCATCTTGAATACACCTGGATGTGTTAAATATGTCTGTATTCAAGTCTGCTGTCTGCCCTTTTGAGGTGGATTAGATGAGGACTCAGATTGTTGGGGACAATATGCTGATTCTGTAAACTGCTTAGAGACGGCTGGAAAGCACTATAAAGTGGTATATAAATCTAAGTGCTATTGCTATTAGCATTTTGCATTTCCTTAACCCTTACAAAGAGGTTGATATCTCAACCATTTTCTCGAAGTATGAAGAGCAAGTATTTTCTACTGCTATATTGCAAGATCAGGGTAATAGACTGAGTTTATTGTAGGTGTGCATTATCTTTGCCTTAGTCCTTTGCCTGTTTAACCTTTCATTTTCTCTATTTTTTATTTTATTTTATTTCTAGGGGTGTAACTAACCAAGCTCAGCAGAGTCATACAGAGAGCTGGGAATACACCTGGGGGAAGAATTCCATTAATAGCTGTTCAAATGTTTCAATGCATTTGCTTTCCCATATCCCTCCTGTATATATTCATATATGTTGTAAAGCATTTATGATCAAACCAAGTAAGCAGAAACAAGATGTTAAATCAATGTACCTTAAAGATTCTGATAGATTTATTTATCGTATTAATTCAGTTCAGATATAGTAGGCAACATGAAAAGATCCACTGCAATATTCATAAGTACCATTTAAGAATAAAACTTTTTGTTAACCACTAAATCAAAAATGTTACTTTGTTTCTGAAGCCCCTGGTGCAAATTAGAATAATAGGGGTGTCACTATTGATGATAGCAGGCATTGTTTTGGGATTGCCATCTTTGTTCTACAACAGTGTCGTGACATATAACTCAGAGGCATTGAGATTATTCGAAGGAAGCCAATTATTGCTATAGAGACTATGTATGTATAAACTCTCACCAACTGGCATTACAAGACAGAGTAATTTATTGGTTTTTTTGTAAAATGCATTTGTAACCCATCATAATCTAAATAAACTCTGAGCACATTGAAGCACTACTTTCCTTTATGTAACATATGTAACTTCCGAATATGTTTGAATAATTGCCACTTGTATCTACATACATGAATGGAAAAGAATACAGCTTAAAAATGCAGAACTTTACTTCAGAACAACTGACATTTGTCAATTGCCAACAATTTGTCAACTTCTGGCCAATGTCATTGTTCTACCAATTGTTCAGGCTTTATTTTCTCCATCTATTGTAGGTTCTTTATATCTCATTGATGTTGTTCTTTTTATTGTTTTTAATGTGTTATCAGCTATGCAGAGTCACATCAATGAGAAGAGCAGCTATGTTTTAACAAATAAGCAGTATTAGTAAATCAATAAATATTATGACTCTTCATTTGTTTGTTTCAGTCTCTGATCTCATTTATAACAACAAAAGTCTATGGGAGCTCAAAAGCACCTTTGGTAGCCATCCAAACCAAAAGGTACTGAAGGCAGGGGTAGTTACACATTGTTAATGGCCTTCATTAGCCTTACCTTCCATGAATTGGTCCAATTCACTTTCAAAATTGTCAGTGTATTATTTAGTAGTGCATTGTTTAATTATGCTCTCTTCATTTTGGGATTTTCCCACTTCACTTCTTTGAATTGTTCTGTTTTATCCTTTTCTCCAGTCTGAAAGGCTAATGTTTATCCACAGTATATGTTTACAACTATTTTCATGCATGTGTTATCACTATTCCTTTAATAAACAGCACTCAAAGGTCATATTGGTACATGTAACACCAGAAGTGTGACAGTTGTTTAATTCAGTTTTCTTATTTTAAAACTTGCTCACAAGCAGTATGAAGGTCATTTCAACATTTCAAAGAATGATGCACTTGGCATTAGGAAAAAGATTTTTTTAAATGTCGGGCTTTTACAAAGTTTTATTTTCCTCTTCATTAAATTTTATGGCACAGTTATTTTCTAATGTAAAATACTTTCAAGCATATTGTGAAACAAAAATACTGTAGCAGTTTCCTCTATTCATAGTGCAAGATGACTCAATAGAATCTGGTTATCGTACTGATAGCACTAAACAGGTATAATACATAACAATTTTTGGTCAGTAAAAGTTTATTCCTTTTAAAGAATATATCCAACTGAGTGATCTTAATCACATTAAGAAACTGCTTATGTATGAAGAAAAATTTTCTTCGAGTATAGCTTCTATGCATTTTTAAATTATTGCACCCTTTAGAGTCTGTTCACTCAATTTCTAAATAACATTTTTGGGGAGACATCTAATTTATCTTGATAAAATATGTTGTTTTTAAACATTATTATTATATTTTATTCATTAAACATAAAAATCAGTCCTTGTTATAAATAAAACATTATTATATATTCATTAAACATGAAATTCATTCAACTGAACATTTAAAAATGTGTCATATCAGTGACTGGCACTGATGGTTAATATGGGTTGCTGCCAGCATTCTAGGTATTATTATATTATATTTTATATTATATTATTATTATAAACGTCTATTATTATTATCTTTTATTTATTAAGCATGAAATTCAGTCAACTGAACATTTAAAAATGTATCACAAATATCATTGACTGGCACTAATGGTTGATACGGGTTGCTGCCAGCATCCTAGGAATCGACCAAGTATCTTCTCAAAATGTACAATGTTCCGAGCAGCACATTTTTTGGAGTTCTGCTGGTGTTATTGCAGGAAGCTGTAATTTTTTGATATACTTTGTAAAATTCTTGGACATGGTGCCAAGTGCCCCGATGGCAATAGGTATCACTGTCACATGTTTCATCCATAATCACGTAGTTTCAATGGCCAGGTTGCAATATTTTGTGATTTTTTTTCTAGTTCTTTTTCTTCTACTTTAGCTGTACTCCCCTGGCACAGCGATGTCAATAAATAGTATGCTTTGGTTTTTGATGACTGTAATATCTGGTGTGTTGTGTTCTAAATGATGATCCGTCTCTATTTGAAAGTCCCACAAAATCTTCACCTTCTCATTTTCGACAATTTTTTCACTTTGTAGAAATGACTTTTCAGATACTGGTAAGTCATATTTTTTACATAATAGCCAGTGGATTAGTTTAGCAATTTGGTCATGTCTAGCTTTGTAATCAGTTTGCACTATTTTGCTGCACTCACATATTAAATATGAAAGTTTCAACTTTGTCATTGCAAAATCGGAAGTTTGGATTGACAGTGGTTTTTTGTATCTTCGCTTTCATGGCATTAGTTTGTAGTACTTGTTCTTGAGCAGCAAGTATTAAGCCTTCCGGGTTTTTTTAATGGTTCCCTCTTAAGCCATTATTGTTGTTGTTGTTGTTGTTATTTACACAATGTGAAATTATAGCTGCCAGTTCTTTAGCTGGTATTGGCCTTCATACACATCACATTTCTCCCAATAATATACAATATTACAATGTATCCTCATACATTACAAGCAGTGAGGTTTTGTAATTAATTATTTTTAATTATTAATATTAATAATTAAATGTATTATGTATTTTAATAAGTCAATGTATTATAACATACCTTGAATTATAATTAGTAATCATTAATTATTATTATTTATTGAATAGCCAATTCTCCAGTGTGGAATAAAATACTAAACTGAATTGAATTGAACAACTAGATATTTAGATAAATAGATTATAGATAGATATCCATATGTACAGGTATACACACATATGCATACATATGTACATTCTTACGTATAAAGTCATACTGTCCATATAATACTTCTGTAAGTCACTATGCTAGGTGTGAAATAATATACTCATTGTGTATTGTATATAAATATTTCTATGAAGTACTTGTTGAAATAAATTCTTAAATGTACAGAATTGCATCTAAGTGTCAAAAGTCTATTCAATATCTGTTTTTTAGTTATCT
>JAEANM010013457.1:0-14388 GCA_017656035.1 Myanophis thanlyinensis | reverse complement strand
CGACATCCTTGTGCCGTATATAAATTGGTTAATAGTTTTTGCTGCTGGTATTTTTAAAAATTCAGGGAGACTGGTATCCTTCCTTGGTCTGTAAAATGAGGATCCAGATTGTTGAAGGAAATGTGCTGACTCTGCAAACCACTTAGACAGGGCTGTACAGCACAGTGAAGCAGTATATAAGCCTAAATGCTATTGCTATTGCCTTTGTGGCACTTTTGGAATGGAGCTGAAAAAATATAAAACCAAACCCAGGGATGCTGACCAAAAGCTTCTGCCTTCCGCTGCAGTGTTTAAGATAGTATCTCATCCTTTAATTATCTTAAAGTACAATATATTTAGTTTTGAAAATGTCAGTATGTCATGCATCTTCATAATAGAAGCTCCCCACCAGTCAATAACAGTGTTCCATGTGCCTCAATGCTATATGTGGCTTAACTCATGCTGGCCACATAATCACAGAAGTGTCTTTGGACAAGGTTGGTTCCCTTGGTTAAGAAATGGAGATGAGCATTACCCCATAGTGCCAGAAACAGTTCGAAAGGGGAAACCTTTACCTTTATTACTCAAAATAAGATCCCCCACAATATTTTAATTTTATTGCCAGGTCCAAATGTAATCATTTTGCATCTAGTCAGAACCTCATACACTTTTTGTGATTTTTAACCCAGAATTAAACACGAACATTCTCTAACTACTAATGGACAATAATTTCTTCCAAGCAATTATCTGGAGATCTTTTTTCAGAAGAGTCCATAGTTTTCTTGACTAGCTGCCTAGTTTTCAACAAAAATATAGCCAAAAAATATAAAGGGAAATATTTTTTCTAATTATTCAGCATTTCCAAAGGAGCTTGTTTTCTAAATACAATGGAGTAGTTTATAAATATCCTACATAATGATATGTCACATTCATGGAAATCATATGTTATCATGAATATACTGTACATACTTCCCACTGAAATATTCATATGTGTAATCAAGGAAATTGGACAATATATCTATTTTTGTCAATAGTACAATCCTGTCCAAGTTGTCACAGGAAGCAATTGTCTGTTTCCAACTCCACTATTAACTTCATAAAATTGTAATAATGGTAAGTTACCAGGACTCACTAAAATGATTTGTCTGCTTTTGCTTCATCATGCCCTTGGATGATGTTGTAATAGTTATTAGATGAATTTTCAGTTTTTATAATCCTAGGCCAGTGATGGTGATACCTTTGGGTTTGGCATGTCAAAAATTCAGAAAATGCCTAACTTGATTCTGCTACACATACTCAAACAAAAGAGAAACAGTTCTCTACCTCTGCCCTCCTCACCACCATCTAGATCACCTTGAACAGCAGCACCCAGTGACAATGCCAAGACTGGGTCTGAAGTAGAGGCCTGGGCCTCAACTTCTGCTCTATGACCACTACAACCATTCAAAAAGGCCACCTCATGCCAATGTTCAATGGGGGAAAGTCTCAGAGAATGGTGCAATTGCCCTGCAGCCCAGGTGCTCCCAGGATCTGCCACATTATTTTATCTTCAGGCAGTGTTCTCTTTCTGTTGACAGGCCCTGTCTCAGATTGCTACCTGAGATTGCTCTGGGTCATACAAGGCTTTTCTTATTGCAGAACAAAATTCCTGCAGCACTCTTGCACAGTGCTCTTCTGTGGCTTGTGGCCTCCAAAAGCCACACCAAAGCACTCCCTGTTCTTATATTTTTGGAGACTCTAGTGGCCACACAACAGCACATCCCATTCTCACACTAACTTGGAAAACCACACAAGAACAGGGAGTGTTTTTAAAAATAGTTTTTGTCAGATGTTGAACTCTGGCGTGTCACCCAAAACAGAATGGTGTGTCCCCTTTCCAAGAACTGCATATCATATGTTTGCCATCACTGACATAGGACATTACTCATAAGAGATCATTTACTAAGCCACTTCAAAATCTAGAATGAAATGAAAAGCAACTATCAAATGAAATGTGTGTTGATGCAATTCAAAGTACATCCTCATGTTTTGCCTTATATACATAAATGAACAGTTTATGTATAGTTTCTAACTGTTTCTAACTGCCCAGCAGACACTATTTCTGCGTATGTTCCCTTAGCTTGGTGAAGATGTATATTTATGTATGTACAGAAGTTATTGAAAATAATGCAAACTAAGGAGTGACCAAGTATCTATAGCAATATACAGTAGATAGCAACCACATCAAAGGCATACCCAGTTTTTCTGTTTTTATAGGAACAAAAAACATCACTAAGGAATAACCATGTAAGTAAATTAAGACATGCTACTCAATTGATGTATGTCATTATTCTCTGTTCATTGCTTACCTGATTCTCCTCATGAGAAACCCTCATTTGTTCTTTCAAAACAGACATTCTGGCTGCTTCCTCTTTGCGCAAAACTCTTTCTTTTTTAAGCTCTGGACTCCAGAAGGTCTTGATGCTATTCATGGAAGATCCAAGCTTGCTATCCTTGATGTCTAGCTCTTTCCTTAAAAGTTCATTTTCTCTATGTAACTCCTTCAGTTGAGCCTGTAAATCTAACATGGTGCTGTCTCTTACTTGCCTCAGCATGGAAGGAATTTGATGGTGATGATGATGTGAGGAAGTGGTCAACCCTCCATGCTGATCAGTATAAGAAAGGAGATCTGAATGGGAAAGGCCAGCAGAAGCAATATTAGGGCTGCTTCCCATTGCTGTAACTCGTCCACCATACACAGCTCGATTTGTAGCCCTTCCAAGAGTCATTGTGCCCTTTGGGAAAGTAGTAGATGCCACACCTTCATGGTCACTCAGGTACATTGGTCCAGATGTTGCATAGGCAGCATTAAGTGACTGAATGTTCTCCATTGATAAAGTCTTACCTGTCCCTCCACCTCCTCCACTACTTGTTCGCCGATGGCCCAGACGAGGCGATCTTGGCAAACGTGGAGATCTGGCAGGACTGCCTTCCAGGTTACTGATTGTTCTTGCACTTCCATACATTTTGATTTTTACTGTGAGCTACTACTTAACAAGAAACTATTCTTCTCTTAAGTAGGATGCCTAGCATTTATTTTCGGTTGGAAATGTTGGCAAACAGCTTCACAGCACTCTTCCAGAAGGCAACTCATTCATTGAAATCAATTTTTCAGGTTCAAGATCTGAAAATAAAACAATAATGTTATTGTTGTGCAAGTAACAATATAGCACCAACATCTGGAAGAACTAATTCATGTCAAATATTAGGTTATATAAATTGCAAATCCTACTCACTGAACTTGGTAATATTTTTTTTAAGTCTTCATGTTTATATTTTTTTCAATTAGTATCCAAAGATTAGAAAAGAGGAAATGCTAAAAACACCATATTACACTATAGGAGCACAGTGTTAAAAACTGATGACATCTTGCATTGCTAGAAATTCTCCAGGTCACATAATTAATTCTGAGTTTCAAAAATAAGATGAGTTTTCAGCAAAGAATGCTTAATTTAAAAAGGTAAACTATAATTGTGCTCAAGAAACAAAGAACATATACTTTTTATTATTTATAGCTTTCCATTATTCATATGTTATGAAATTCATATGGTCCCTATAGGACATTCATATGGTCCACTATAATAGTCCCAGAAACATCTTGCCCCAAACCAGGAATCATAAAGATTAGACTTTATTTATTCATTTTAAATTTATCTATTTATAACATTTACTGTAAATTGGCACCCATCTTTCAGCCAACTCTGGGCAGCTCCCAATCCAAGGTTAGAAGACCTTTAAAATCATTTAAAAAACTAAAAAAGCACAACCAGTTAAAACATAAAACATTAAAACAACTGCTGCCAATCTGTGCTAACGTGGCATCATCTGAATTTTTCCCAATGCTCGATAGGAAAGGTGGGTCTTTAAAACCTTAGGGAAGACTAAAAATGTGGAGACCTGCCAAAGTTCAGGGGGAAGAATATTCCATAGGAAAATGCTGCCACAGAAAAGGTAATTAGTAGTATAACAATAGCAATAGACTTAGACTTATATACTACGTCACAGTGCTTTACAGCCCTCTCTAAGCAATTTACAGAGCCAGCATCTTGCACCCAACAATCTGGGCCCACATTTACCAACCTCAAAAAGATGGAAAGCTGAGTCAACCTTGGGCCTTGTGAGATTTGAACTGCCAAATTGCAGGCAGCCAGAAGTCAGCAGAAGTAGCCTGCAGTACTGCATTTTAACCACTGTGCCACCACAGTACTATAGTTGTCTTAAAATATGTAAATGCACTCCTCCTTATAAAAATGTAACAGATGAAAAATATTATCAGGCATCATGAAGAAGTTAATAACCCATTTTAAATTGTTTGAAATGATCTAATTTAATGCTTCCTAATACTACCATTCTTCTATTTCAGGTTTTCCAAAACTTTATTCAAGGTTCCAAATGTAGTTAAAAAAAAAAACTATGAAGAAAAGCATGGCAATATTAAGATTACTGTTCATTCTTTATTTTTTAAAAATGCATTGCTTTCCCAAGCATCTCTTTATTAAAAAACAACTTCAAAACTACCTGATAATCCTAGTACTACTGTATAAGTGGTTGCTATGCTCCAATCAGAAATTACTTGAAAAAAATCTCCATACATTTAGTGAAATAACATACCAATCTCCCTCTTTCCAAAAGGACCTATCATTATTTGTGGTTTATTGTAGGGTTTATATATTTTATAGGCAGCAAACTGTCTTGATATAGAAACCCGAAAGTCTCCCCCTTTAACCCTTATAATTCTATGACCTTTGATTCTATAACCTTTTGCTCCGGTAAGGCAAACCAAGATGTCTCATGTATTCTATCTTCTTATCTCTTATCTTTTCCTGTCTGTCTATTGTCTTCTAGCTACTAGTATAATATGTAACTAGGAGTTGCTTGATTGGATTATCTAATGGGTAAACTGTGTTTAAACATTGAATGGTGAAGACTAACTTATGACTGTAACAAGAATATATAAAAAAGCAATCAACATGATGTGAGGCCAGCATTTGTTCAGGAGAGCATTTGCTCAGGGCAGCATTTGCTCAAGCTAGCTTTTGCTCAAAGACATGCCTGTAACTGGTTCTTAGCGTCCCAACAGTTTATGGATCTCTGTTGGCTATTAAATACTTAAATTATGGTGAGCACAGAACACTGTTAAACAAATTCCATTTACACATACCTAATTAAATGCAAACTATTTTGTGTCCAAATCGGGCCATTATATCCAATATATTCATTTTTCATCTTTTAATTATAAATGCTACAATGGCTCTTTTCTTATCTTCTAGAATTCTGCTTGCAGGGAAGGGTCACATATAATAGTAAAATACACTGTGAAGTGGCTCAAACATAATGATGAGTAGTAATGAGGTTTCTTCATATACTTTATTAAAATTCTGCAAAAGATAAAATATAAATAGCAAACAAAAAATTATTAAGAAGGGAAAAGATAAGGGAAGGGAAGGTGCAAAGGAATAAAGAAAAAAAGAAATAAAGAAAAAGTAGCTTTCAACTTTCTTTGGCGCTGTTACAAATATAAAGTACATTAACCTTGCAGTCTAACATTCATCCGTACCCAGTGTTTCTGTAAGCGTAAACATTTCTAATAGTCAAATCCCAAACTGAGTATAGCATTTCTTTCAGTTTCTCTCAAAAAGTACAAAAGTGGCTTTCTACATAGAAACAGAGTTAGAATTCGTGATGAGGTGAGCATGGGAGCCCACTCGTTACCATTTATTTGATTACTTCCAACAAAAATGGAAGTGAACCTCAGGTGAAATTAGAGTTTGTCAAGTTATTTAAAAATGCAACTAGAGAATGATTAAGTATACATAGGAATAATACAGAACTAGAAATTTCTTCCCTATATTCACTCATCTTACTGATTGGCATCAAATTTGCTTCTAATAATATAAATGTGAATGTATCGATTTAAAATTAAAACTATATTCTTAGTTAGTACCAATGTATTTATACTCTTCCTTTCTAATCCCAAATAAAATATAGCTTTCCACAGTGGTGAAGACTAAGCCCATCTGCATATTTTCAGTTTTCAATTCCCATCCTAACTGAACCTGGACAATGTCAAGTTTTTTATTCTCTCTAGCTCCTTTATTTGTTTTTAAATCAGATTTATGCCAGAGGTCCTTTTTAACACAGGACTGAGCTCTTTGGCTTAAGCATTTGTCCTTTGCTGCTAATTAACTCTCTTACATATAATATAAACAATTTGTATTGTACTGTATGCTGTGTATCCATAATAAAAAATACATTCAGTGATTAACCTGTGATGCTTCTTTAGCTCTTCCCGTTAATAAATGTGTTTATGACCTTGTAGATCAGAACGCTTAAGACTACAATCATGGAACACAAAGATAATAACTTGCTAATGTATGGATAACTACAATATGCTTACCACTGAAAGATGAAGAGATGGTTTTACTCAAGGTTGAGTAACATATGCTTGGATGTTTGGCACCCTATGCAATTACAGGTACTCCTCGACTTAAAGAGTTTGCTTAGTGATCATCTGAAGTTACAACAGCACTGGAAAAGTGACTTATGACCACTTTTCATACTTACAACCATTGCAGCACCCCCATGGTCACATGATTTATATTTGGATGCTTGACAACGGACTTGATTGATGGTTGCAGTATCCCAGGGTCATGTGATCCCCTTTTGTGACCTTACGACAAGCAAAGTCAGTGGGGAAACCGGATTCACTTAAAAACCATATTACTAATTTAACAACTGCAGGGATTCATTTAACAAATGTGGCATGAAAAATTGTAAAATGGGGCAAAACTTATTCAACAAATTTCTCATTTAGCAACATACATTTTGACTCAATTATGGTTGTAAATTGAGGACTACCTGTGTCTAGTTTACTTCTATGGTTGAGTTGGATCATTTTATTTTTATTTATTTATTATGCAGAAAGAAAAATGGAAAGAAGTTTACAAACCATGCATGTCTTATTTATTAAATAAAATAATTGTGTGTGTGTATGTGTGTGTATTCAGATTATGTTATACAATTAAATTATTATTATTAATATTAAACTCCGTTTGCTTAACAGGGAGGGAAAATAAAAAAAAATCCTTAATGCCAAGTAAACTAATTTAAATTTTTAAAAAGAGAGATTAAGTATATAAACTATTGAACTTTTGAAATTTATTGAAATTTCCAAAACTATAAATTGATTTCTTTAATTAAAGAAAAAAACATTATCTACATTTATTGGTGACTGGGAGCCTCTTATGGATTTTTGCATAAAAATAAAATAAATAAACTTGTGATTTATGGTTTCAATGATTAGATAGAATAGATTACAGAAAGAAAAGTAATATGATGTAATTTTAGAAACAGGTTATAGAAGCAGCCACCTTCATTTTTTTTCCTAGTTTCCTTTTTTCTTTTCTTGCATTTTTTAATTTCTTTTTGTTTCTTCCTTATTTTACATTATTATATTAGTGTTTATCTTCTTGTTTAAGAAGAAGTTAAACTTCTTGTTTAAAAGTTTTAATTAAAATTATATACAAAATAATCGCTAAAATGCTTTACAGACCATTGTATAATTGATAGAAAAGCCTTGAAGGTTTCTGATTTCTTGCCATTGTAAACATATTTGATATCTGTACCACTGGACTCTGGAAAAAAAAGAATATATTGCTGATATACTTTCAAAAGTATGAAAAACTTAAATTCCTTAATTCCCTTTTGTTTTCCATTTCTTTACCAGAAGCATCCTTCCAAAAGAACCAACAGGGATCAGTCTGTTTTAGAACAAAACATGATCTAAATTAAGAATTTTTCTTTTCAACATCTCAGCGCTGTCTCGTTATCTGAACTCTACTGAGAAAAGCATAATGAGGTTATGTTGCCTGTTATTTATAATCTAAATAGCAATAGCACTTAGGCTTATATACCGCTTTATAGTGCTTTCCAGCCCTCTCTAAGTGGTTTACAGAGTCAGCATATTGCCCCCAACAATCTGGGTCCTCATTTTACCAACCTCAGAAGGATGGAAGGCTGAGTGATCCTTCAGCCTGGTGGGATTTGAACCGGCAGACAGCAGAAGCAGTACTGCACTCTAACCACTGTGCCACTGAGACTAAACAGTGTTTCTCAACTCTGGCATCTTGAAGATATGTGGACCAACTTCCAGAATTCTCCATCCAGCATCTCCAGCCCCAACCTAGCAGGACTGCTGGGGAATTCTGGGAGTTAACATCCACGCATTTTCAAGCTGTCCTGGTTGAGAAATGACGGTCTAAATCAGGGGTGTCAAACTTGCAGCATCAAGGCAGAATCACTTGGCGTATCACAACTTTTTTTCCTCTTCACCAAACCAGGCATGGGCATGGGCAGCGCATGATACATCCGGCCCGCAGGCCGCAAGTTTGACAACCCTGGTCTAAATCATAGGCAGAGTTCAACTGTTTTAATTTGAAAATTAGCCTTTGAAAAAAAATCCTGGTATTGTTTTTGAGTCTAGCTTTCTGCTTCATTTTACAGCTTCTATGATCTAGACTTAAAATTCCTAAACACTCGAAAAAGAGATGATGAAACCAAAGAAGAGATCAATAGCATCACAAATAGCAATCAATATTTAAACATGCTGAAAACGTGAAGAAATGTTGATAGCGAAATAAATTTGAGATGTTGTAAGCAAGAAATAAGCTGAGAGTCTCAGAACAAAAGAAAGCTAACTACTTGAACTATAAAGATAAAATGGCAAAGTCTGAAAATTGCTTCTTACTATTTTGTGTGAGTGTGTTTGTGCATGCCCCTTTGAGTCAGTCCTGTCTTCTGGCAACTGCCTGCACTAGTCTCTGTGGTTTTCTTCGCCAGATTTTAACAGTGGTTTGCCATTGTCTCCTTCCTAGGGCTAAAAGACTGTGACTGGCTCAAGTTGGATTTGTGCTTAAGGCAGGACTATGGCAGAACTCATGATCTTCCAGTTTCTGGTCTAGTGCCTGAAGCAATGTCTATAGAGATTCCCAGTCCGCCAGGTCATGGTTGTCCCAAAGGTGCTTTTTCAAGAGGCAACTGGATTTTCTGGATTTTCTTTGAAGATGTTTCACTTCAAATCCAAGAAGCTTCTTGGATAAGAAGCGAAACACCTTCAAAGAAAAAACAGAAAGGCCAGTTGCCTCTTGAAAAAGCACCTTTGGGACTGCCTTAACCAAAACACACCAGCCTGGTTCTTTTCTTACTACCTACCAGAATTAAAATTTCTCACACTTTACACATTCCACAGAATTAGAGATGAATGAGATCAAAGATAATTTAATTTGGTCACAAAACAGTCCCCATATATCCATAACCCAACACAACATGACAATGAGTAAAAATTATTTTCTGAACCCTGGGCAAACAGATCCATACCAAATGACTCAAGCATGACATCCCAATAACACCAAAGCTCAAATCCAGTCTAGGATAAAATCACTTCCCCATATCAGCATTTGTGCTTAAGATGCCAAGCATGAGTGCTGATGCTGACTGAAGTATAATTGAAAGCTATTTTTAAATCCTAATTAGCGTGATCATAGTTAAAGCTGGTCCTCATACATTCCTTTATATCTGACACAGGCTGAAAATCACTGGACACACATAGAAAGATGGTAGTCAGGATTATCTCATTCAGCCTCCAGTCTGGAAGCAAGATGTTCTCCAATCCTTGATGATACAGAACCTAGCTAACTAATAAAGCAGGATGAAGCTACTGAGTTATTGTGCTTTTGAAATTTCTATATATAAAGCAGATTATTTTTTATCCTGGCAACAAATAGCTATTATTAATTGATGAATGAAACCTCTGGTAATGGCGCATATTAGATGTTGGAAAAAATGTTCCAACTACTCCTCTTTGATTCTGTATTTAGCTATCCTTCTCCAGACAGTTCAGAATAGCTCTGAACCATGAACCATAACTCTGATTTAAAAATTATCAGCTTCAAGACAGCAACTTTATACACCTGAAATATTTTAAACAAACATAAATAAATAAATACTCATTCAATTTCACAGTAGTCATTAAATTTCAATTTTAATATATATCACATATAATATACCGAGACTGATGGAGACGGATAGGTGTGAGAAATATCAAAAAATAAATAAATAAATACTCAGTCAATTTCACACAGAGATGGACATTCACTATTCAATGACTTTCTGGGAATTTAACATTTAAATTTAAATTTAATTTAAATTTAATTCCTGTGGATACAGGAATCACCTGAAAGGATTCTAAACATGCAGGATCTGTTCTTTTAAAAAAAGGTGGCATCTTTCAAATCTTTTTGGGGTTATCTCTGCTTATCTATAAACACTACAACAGGATATTGTTTGGAGCTGATCGTTTTACAAAAAGCATTGCTGTTCATATGTTGCAGTAAAATGGCAAACCCCTCTGCTCCTTTAATGACATTAACTAGCATGCTTGCATCAGAAGATGCAGGTCTTGGCTTGTATTGGTGCAGTACTCTTTGGTATACACTAGCACTGCTTGTGGCTTGAGCTCTATTCAGCCAAAATACATTAAGAGACAAAAGATACGAACGGCTGCGCACAGGCTCTGCTTCTTCACAGACTTCCTTTGGATTTAAAGTCCACCCATCTAAAGAGAGATTCTGCACATGTTTAATTTAA
Organism: Myanophis thanlyinensis; assembly: GCA_017656035.1. Lineage (NCBI taxonomy): Eukaryota > Metazoa > Chordata > Lepidosauria > Squamata > Homalopsidae > Myanophis > Myanophis thanlyinensis. The sequence goes on along the minus strand of JAEANM010013457.1, from coordinate 3,726 downwards.
CCCTAAATTTCTCCTTGTTGCACCGTGAAAGGAGGGGGGAAGGAAAATCCACATTTCATTCAGATTAAATCTGGAATTAAGAAATGCCAACTGAAATAAATCCAAATTTACCAACCTATTTTAAATTAAGGACATAGTCTTTGGGACTACTAGACTAACAACTTGGGCAGCAATCAACAAAAAGTATCTTTAGAGTGTATGGAAATGAAAACTCTGTTTTATACCAAAAGGACACTCTACATTTTTAAAAATCCTTGCAAATTCAAATTATTATTTTTTCCTAAGTTTTTTATCACCCGGTTTGTGACTTTGCTCATTTCTGCACTGTGTTTTCATACAAAGCTACGAACGCATGGTACGACAGTGGGTTTTCTCTATCAGCTAGCTTGCTGCAGAGGCTATTGGTGGTTAGGACTGAGAGGAATAATTGGCATAAGATCCCTCAACTGGTTTTTGTGCCTATGGAAGGTCTAGAACCTGGGTCTCCTCACTCCTAGTTAAGCACTTTAACTACATTGGCCTTTCATCAAGTCACATGATAAATAAACACCAAGAAAAACCCTAGTTGTTTCATACACTGATTACACCTGCAGGGTCAAAACAAGCAGACCAGACAAACACTAAAGGGGTAAAAAAAAAAAAACCTTGAAAGTTCGAATAATTATTTGGAAGAATTTATTCTAAATTACTATTTATAATTACACATTTAAACTCTACATGGTATTTATTTCTGAAGAAGGCAGAGAACAAGCATGTAATTTGTATATTATTTTCCATGATCAAATACTATATATTTGACTCTAGTTTATATTTTGCTCATGTTTTGAATTTCCATAATTCCCTTGTCCCAGGTGTAGAATTTAAGGCATGTTTTGTCTTAAATGCCAAGTTTTTCTTTTTGATATCTTGCTTTTGTATTACATTTCTTTTCTGTTGTATTGCAACTTTTTACAACATTCATTTTACCTAGCATTAAACATGTCTGGCTGTCCAGTGTTCAGTAAAGCAAGCACCTCAATGAATCTGTGACCCTATATCAGGGGTGGGCAATTATGGCTCCTTCATGACTGGTGGACTTCAACTCCCAGAATTCCTGATTACATATGTCAAAGATGACAGGGCAATGTACAGTATAGGGCAGGGGTGGGCAATTATGGCTCTTTCATGACTGGTGGACTTCAACTCCCAGAATTCCTGAGCCAGCATGGCTGGCTCAGGAATTCTGGGAAATGAATGCCATCTTTGACATATGTAATCAGTGTGAGTTTATAAAGTGCCACAAAACCCTTTATTGTTTTAAATTAACCCATTCTTTAATATTCATCTTCCCCATTTTCATTTGGATTTATTTTGCTTTGCTGCACAAAAATTAGAATGTACAGACAATTTCTTTTTTAAGTGTCACACCTAGGAAGACAATTACCATAATCTGTGCCAGGTGCAAGCCTGAGATAGGCCAATATTTGGTTGGTGATGTTTAACAAAAAAAATCAGTCACTGCATTTTGCTTTTGCAATTTTAAAAGCAGAACTGTCATCAGTTGTATATCTGGATGATTAGCTCCACTGTTTGGCACAAATCAGCCATTCATACATACTGAAAGAAAAAAAGATACAGTACATGATATACAGGAATAGTTTAAGTGTGTGTTACATATTACAATTTTGTAATTTATATATAACAATTATTGTAATTTACATATAAGTATCTATATTTATTTGTTATATATATATGTAAGTATCTATATATTATTTGTTCAGTAAATAATATTTTTACAAATGTAATAGGAAGAGGCCAAATCTAATTTTTTCACCTCAATCATAAGATTCTCACTTGAAATGGAGTTTGCCATTTCAAGTTTTGAACAATCTTGAAATGAAAGATGGAAAAACATTCTAAATTAGAAATATTTGTGGAATTGTTAGCACAGAACTATTTTTAACTTATTCTTGGGTGTGTCAGCTTTCCTCTGTTTTAAGATTACAACTCCCAGAACATCCAAAGACCACCAGGTTGTCAGGGGAAAATATACCAAATGTTCACTGTGCATATTCAAGGCTTTTTACAAGTATACATTTTAAGCGGAAGTAAAAAAATGCATTGTCTCTCATTCAAAAATCATAAGACATTTTATTACGTGAGCAGAAAAATATTATACTAAACTGCCATAGAATAACTGCTGAAGAAAAATAATGATGCTGCAAATGAAATGCACAAGTACTTTCTGTTTCACTATTGTGCTGGATTTACTTTTTCTTTCCTTCTTACCAGATTTTGAAAAAAATGCTATACTAAAGAAGGAAAATGCACTTTGTCAGTTTATGTCAACACCCCCTATTTTAGTTGAGAATTGGGAAGTTCCATTCTGAATGAGGAAGGGTGGAACTCCTCAGTAACTTTTAAAAATTGATTTGACACATTGACAAAGGTATTGTGAGCAGTAATGCCCCTGGAGAATAAGCCACTTCTCTGTGTCAGTTAATTTCCAAAAAGATCCTAAAGGTTAGGAGTAGAAGGTCTTGCAATGTACAGGATAGAAGCACCTAGCTTAGAGTCAACAGCAAAGTCAAGATGGCAGTCATAATCATTATGCCCTTTTTATGGCCCAGTACACAATCAGAGATGATAAACAAATTGCAAACTGCAATTTAGGATTTTTTAAAAAAATCTAGCATCAAATAGCAGGAAAATTAAGAAAATAAGTGAGACATATTTCTGGGTATCCTACATGAGCCTTGGTGGCATAGTAGACTGCAGTACTGCAGTACTGTAGTACTTCTGCTGTCTGCCGGTTCATATCCCACCAGGCTGAAGGATCACTCAGCCTTCCATCCTTCTGAGGTGGGTAAAATGAGGACCCAAGCTGTTGGGGGCAATATGCTGACTCTGTAAACTGCTTAGAGATGGCTGGAAAGCACTATAAAGTGGTATATAAATCTAAGTGCTGTTTCTATGTCCTCAAGCAGAATTTGTTCAAGTCAAATCAAGTTCTTGTCCTGCCTTAGTGGTGAAAGCCAGCTGAGTGACTTTGAGCCAGTCATTCTCTTTTAGCCCAACTAACCTTACAAGGTTATTGATATGAGAAAAATAAAAGGAGGAAGAGGTATTGGGTATGTTTGTGGCTTAGAGTTATTTATAAAAATAATAAAAATAGGAAATTAAAAATGCACACACACACACACACACACACACACTGTCTGATGGCACCTTTCTAGATAGTAGTAGAAGCTAATTTCAGTCTTCTTCAGTAGTTAAGAACATATAATCTGAATTTATGCAGAAGCACAGGTGTCTCATACATCAGACTAGGTGGAACACAGTTAAGCTGTCGCATACAACTTCCCTCATTATTAGCCATCCTGATGGAAGATAAAGTTCAAACATTTACAAGGTAACAAGACTATTTTTCCTTGATACATCAAGTCACATCTTTTGGCTCTGTTATTGATAGCTTCCATAGCACATAGCACAACATACCTTGAGTCAATATCACTTTTGAACCATTGAGCACTAAATACTTTGGAGGGAGAAAATATATTATCTTACTGCTATGTTTCCTGAGCTTTAAAAAAAAAAGAAAAATTTGCAAAACTATTTTGTTTATTGCCACAGCCTTTCTTCCTTCAGCTTTACAAAATGTTTTTAAAATGGATAAATGTCAAATAATGTTTATAGAAGAGATGGGTTAAGTTATTTGACGTGTACATAGGGGAAGGAAGGAAGGAA
>JAEANM010013456.1:0-14388 GCA_017656035.1 Myanophis thanlyinensis | reverse complement strand
ATGGCACAGACAAAAGATTCAACCAAGCTTGGATCTCAAAAGACAACCTATAGAGTTACCCTTGCATGGCACCATGGAAGTCTGACAACCAATCAGAACACAAGCCCAAATTCAAACTACCAGAGAGTATAAAATCCAGGGGCTCTCAGCATCTCAGCCCTTTTCACCTGGAACTTCAGGCTTAAACCACCAATAAACCATCCTTCCAAGCAGCCTCTATTTTTTTTATCTGCTGTTCACCGCCCCGAGTCCCTAGGGAGAGGGGGCGGTATATAAATCAAATAAAATCTAAATCTAAATCTATGTTTCCAGTGTCTTTTTCCCCACTTGGAACTGAACTACATGGCCATTTCTTCCAACAGACTTTATTGGGCAAATACATTTCTTGTTATTGTTTATTACTTGTTCTTCTCTAATAGGCTACAGGACATTTTGTAAAGACAGCTAAAATAGGAAACATAAACAACAATACGGTATCCTGCCTTACAAAATAATTACCCTTCTATACTTATAGTCAGTGCTGTAATGTGATTAAGGTGTTGGACCAGGAGTGGGTCCTCTCCCTTCCTGGGTGAGATGCAATGGGCTTCAGCTCAACCCAAGTAATACTGAGTGGCCCTGGTACTTGGGCCTTCTAGTATCAAGGTTTTTTTCCACCTCTGGCCTGGATGACATTGCACTACCTCAGACAGACTCAGTGTTCAATCCAAAGGATCTTCCTAGATTCACAGGTCCTGCTCAAAGAGCAGGTGGCAACCATGGCTAGGAGATCAGGGATTACAGTATTGTAATCAGGTTTGACTCTATTTCAGAACGATCCATCTTGTTGGAGAATTGTGTTATCTGTCATTCTTAGCCTTACAAAAGGAGGTAGACATGTAGCACTTTTCATGAATATGAATGGATGACACCCCAAAGGTCAATGCCTATTCCCTCATTTTACAGTATAATAATTTGCAAACAAGAAAGATTCCAGTTGAATATTAAGAAAATTTTAGTAGGGCAGTAGGCTCAAGAATGAACATAAATGATTAACTCTCCTTGACTGGTTGTTCAATGCTTTCTTCAATTCTTGGAATTAGTCACCAGGTTGGCTTGATGATCTTTTCCGAACCTATTATCTTTTCTTTCTTACCCTGGAAATAATAGATTTAGGCCTTTAATCTTAGAATACTGCTTTAATCTTCAATCTTGAGCCGTAAGACAAATTCTATGCAGTAAAATTCTGAGTGACATCCTACTCAAGCAGGATAATGGGAACAATGACGGTTGTTGTCATTGAGTCATTGTTACGGACTTGCCTATGGTAGTGCTAAAGCTGAAGAGGAGAACCTGTAGATGCGGAGTAAATCAACAATTCAGACCCAGTATAGGTGATCACTGATTCACAGAACAAGGGGTCAAATCCAGAACTTGGGAGAGTACCCAATCTCAAAACACATGGTCAGCAGAGGAAGGCTAAGGAGTGGCATGTCTCCTTGAGAGCAGAGAGCATCTGTTGTTCTAATTAGGGAAGGACCTGAATTCCTGCTATTTAAGAGCACTCCCAGGATGCCTTCCCTGCATTGAAAACTATTTTCCATTATGAGAGCTGTGTTCCCCTTTTCTCATTTTTGGTCTTTCCTGAGTCTTTCCTCTTCAAATTGATCTTTATGTTCCCTGGGTTGGATATGGTCATTTTGCTATATTAAGCTATAGCAATGAATCAGGAGGCAAGATATACTTTGTGTATTTTTCTTGATTTTCTTTGCATAATTTACATCCTGTAATTATAGCATGAATCATTAAGTGACTTATGATCAAATTAAGAAAAGCATTAGAAACTTGCTAATTGCCTCCTGCTTGGTGCTGTTCATCCCAGTGCAGGACAACATTCCACACTGTAAAATTCACACCAAGTTGGAAAGAGAAACTAAAATACAGTAGCAGTATTCCCCAGCCTTTTGGGCACCAGGAACCGGTTCTTTGGAGAGGCTTTTCCCGCAGACTGGAGGGATGTGGTTTCATGTGCTGCCTGCATCCCACGGATGGGGCTTCACTTGTTTGTATGGCCCAGTTTCTGACATGCCATGGACCAATGCTGGTCCATAGAATGGGGGTTGGGGACTCCTACTCTATGACATGCTAATAGTACTATTCTGACCCAGGCTTAACAGAAGCACAAAACAGGCTTTTGGTCCTGAGAATTTTTTTTTTTATTTGGTTACTGTGAATTATACTCAGTCACATCCAGAAAAGTCCTGGCAGTAAACCTTTAAAGGTTTTATTACAACAGGCCTTATCAATCCTTGTGGCCGTTTCCAGTCAAAATACTTGACAAGAAGTTTCTGTACAGCACGAACTCAGATAAATCTTCAGAATAATGAGCGAACTAATTGTCTCCTACAAACACCACTCGCCTTTTGCTCCTATTTATCCCCTACGGGAAGGGCCATTCAGCAGCCACTCCTGCCTTTACTTCCAAGTCAACCCCTGCTCCTTAGTTGTTCCTTTCTCTTGGCAGCTCTGCACATAATGCAAATAATGCACATTTGAAACAGGCTCCAGCTGTTCTTCTTCCCCACCGATCTCCGACTCCAAAGGCAACTGATAACTATTGGATGGCTCTGGCCCTATCTCTGCCTCTGATGCAGAGCATCCATCAGAGCCTTCCCCAGACTCTAGGACTGGCCCAAGGTCCTTCCCAACCTCTTCACTGTCCAAGTCTGCCGCGAGCTTTGCTGCCAGCTGGCAGGCCACAAGAAGTACAACTCACAAGGAACTATTATACCAAGAGCTTTCCCATTTAAAAATATCCCTAAACCAGAGGAAGGCTTTCTGGCCAATTTCTACTCTATGAACTTTGAAAAAAAATAATTAAAAAAATAAGACTGGAAATGAACATACTTCAAAGTGTCAGCCACTTGTATTGCCTTTGTTTCCAATAATACTTCTGGAATTCATATAGGTCCAGAGGACACTTTGAAAGAATGAAAAAGGGTGAGTCCTTTATTTGAAAGTGAATGATCATAAAAGATAACAGTAAGCTGGGAGTGGAAGGGTTGGATAGAGGGCATCCAACAGTGGAGCAAACTTATTAGTTTTGACCCTGACAAATGGATGTTTGGAGGCTTGCCATGACCACCATGTCTGTTCGTCAGATTATTAATAGGCCTCCAGCCCCAAGCGTGCTTAATTGAAGTTATGCTTGTGGCAAAGATGACATGTACAGGTGCATTCAATAACCACCATGTCTCGCTCAGAAGCAGATTTTGAAAAAGAATCTCAGGGGAAGAGGCAGGAATTCTTACTACTGAATAGAATACATTTAAGACAGTATGCTATTTCTTCTGGCACTATATACAGAGGTAATATTGGACACTTGTGAATAATGATCAATTATAGTTTTTATAATTACCTATTATAGTTTTTATTTATTCTAAACATACTGATCTCTAGCAAGTTTTCTTTTACACCTAATCTTTGTATTTGCAGTCCTTAATTCTGTCCCACTCTCATGGCTGCAAAATTTTCTTTCTTTGACCTAGTTTTAAAAATTCTAACCCAAATTTTACAGGATTTATCTGAAGCAGATTGATTAGTCAAACCAAATTTTTACACACAGTGAATAAACAGGTAATTTGGTCCAAAGGCTTGTAGCATGATGTTTTTTTATCTTTTTAAGTGCAAGGGCATTCAATGGTTTCTCGGTATATTGTTACAGTTCTGTTTAATTCACATTGTTTGACTGCTTTAACACTGGCACTTTAACCTTTATGAGTGGAACATAATAAATATTTAGCATTGCATTGACTTATACTTCATCTCAAAAAATGACTGGTTTTCTTCTTTAAAGAAAGACAATACAGGCTATTAATAATTTAATAAAAATCATCCTGGGCTTGTGTAAATCCAATGCCATTTCCCTTGCCCTGCATATCCAACAGGATCTGTGTGGCTATGATGAAAATGATATATAATATCTGTCAATCTGTTAAAAGACCATTCCTAAGAATGTTAGTGTTCCGTTTGTGAAATTCTTCCTGACAAAAAGCTTTTTACAAAGCATGAGAAGGTTTGAGCAGGAATAGAACCAAACTTTTTAAAATACTTTTTTAAAATGTTTACTTAATAGTTTTTTTGAAGTAATAACATTTGGGGGAACACTTTAAAAGTACTCATCTTCAAGTTGCCCCATCTCTATTTTTAAAAAATTAGTGAAGATTAATAAACTATTGTGAGTCTATGAATCATCTTAATTTTTTTTACTGTTTTATAGAATGTGTTCTTTTATGTTTGTTGATCAATGTAATAAAATATCACTCTTAAAATACAGTGAACCTCTTCTGGCTTGGAGGATTTACTTCTGAAAACTAACAAACCATCTCAGAAAGACATGGTCCAGAAGAAGGTTCAACACAATCCTAAGAGAAACGGAACATTCTGGAGTTCTCTGGAACATTCTGTTCCTCTATCAATGATTTCTGCACATTCCTAATGAAAAGAAATTATGAAATTAGAAATGATCACAGAGCAATCTCACAAAGTAGTTAAATAAATACAATCAAATTCCATCTGGTGCCTGCAATTTATTATATGCAGAATGACAGCAAGTGTCAGAAAAAGCACAACATCATGGAGGTACAGTTAGTGAGTAGGCCCAGAGGCAACATACCACTTTGGCACAATTGATCAGCATAATTTATACAAACACATTAATAAATACATAATAAACCATTAGAAGAATAGCAAGGACTGATCTGAGGATACTGTGGTACACAGACACCACTGGCAATGCCAACATATCCCACAAGTCAAGCACATCATGGCAGGGCTGGGGGAGAACATACATTCATCCCTCCTCTAGAACAGTGGTTTACTGTATCAGGCACAGACAGGAGCTAAAATATTTACTGATGAAATTTATCAGTTTGCCAGTTAGGGGAAAAAAAGAAAAATAATATCAAGTTCTTGATTTTGCTTAGGGCAAAAATGACTGGCAGCTGTGACCACAGAAGAATTACCAAGATAAAGTCAGTTCTGAACACTGTGGCACAAAAATTATTGTATGCAACTTAGTTTGATGCAGCAGTAGCAATTCCATATACCAAAATGAAAGTGGATTAAAGGAACATTTAACTTGATAAAACTCAAGACAGAAAAAGGATATTAACATTTTAATTCATTAATCTATATACTCGATACTGAGTTCCTTTTGACAGCTGGTATTTTCTTTCCTGCACAAAACAAAGCACTTTGGAACAAATCCTGTGGAGGAATTTACTCAATTCTGTTAGAATGGCTCCTGTATTTAACTTCAATTTATAAAAACGGTCTTAGTTCTTACAACTCCTGGATAAGCTAAATTGTTAGAATGAACTTCAACTACATAAACATCCACAGGAATAAACCCAAAGGACTGTTTTGTGGAGGCTCAGTGTCATATTTTCTGAATATGCATCCGATGTTTCATAGCATAGGTTCTTGGAGAAGAACTTCAAAACAGACATGGAATGGCAGTGTTTATATTTAAGCCTGGGGACAAACACTATAAAAGCACATCAAGCACATCATTATGCTTCAAAGTAAAACAAAAGGCCAACAGTAAGACCACCACTATTGGCTACAATAAAACAAAAACAATTTAAATAAATAGTTACTGTGATGAAAAATAGTAATAAATACTAGTTTTGTAAACAACCTATTTTTTCCACACTGGATTTCCTGCTCCCCTACTGCGTGTAAAATAAAGCCGATTAAGCCTAAAGAATTGAGAGGGGAATTAGTCCCACTCTCTTCATTCTTGAAGAAACACTGGAATGTGATGAGCCCAGGTTCAAGAGGGGACGCAGGAGGAGGAAAAGGTTGGCAGTCTGGAATGGAAACAGGACTGTTACCCACCCACTTCTCCCCTTATTCATCCAGGCCTGGTATCAAGTCTGCAATGCTGTCCACATAGTAGTGAGGCACCAGGTCCTTAGCTGAAGGGCTGTCACTGGCCATGTAAGCCTGTGCCTCCTCTAAATATGAGACACCCGTCAGGGTCAAGACAGTATCAAGGCCACAGTTCTTGCCAAACAGTATATCCGTCTCCAGCCGATCACCCACCATAAGCATGCGGGAAGGATCTATACCAAAGCGCTCTACAATGCATTCAAACATGTATGTGTTTGGTTTTCCAATTACTGTTGCTTTGCGGCCAGAGGCTGTTTCAACTGCAGCAGTGAGACTCCCTGTCCCTGAAAGAGAAGAGACAAAACAACCACAAATCAAAAGATTGACCTCCGTTAGCAGCAGCAATCCAGGCACTGCCTGACATAATTAGGTAATCCAAATCAATTGACCCAATAAAGGATGAGTGAAATGGGTCATTTTGAGTTCAACCGAGAGGCAAAGTAAACTTAACTCTCACTTAAAATGGTAAGTTTATATCTAATTTTGCCATTTATGTGAAACAGATGCACATGGTTCTAAAGATTTTGCTGCAAATAATATTATAATCCAAGAACTTCTATCAGCTCAGTTGGGATCCCAGTTGAAAAATCTTGGGAGTGGATTCCAAGGATTTATAAATACAAGCTTCCCAGTTGTTCAGAAACAGATACACTTGAGTATGAAACATTTCAAGGCTAGAATAAGATATGAATGGATGTGTTTTATTACTCTGTATAATATAAGTACCGGTATATATTACCATTTATATAGTAATACAGTATACACTTCAAGTAGCGTTGTTAATAGTTATGTATACCTAAGATCAACCAACTGTAAAGTTTTTTTTTTAAAAAGTATGGAACAGATAACCATTTTATAAGGGCAAGAATAGGTTGTATGAAGATTCATAGATTTAGCTTTATCAATAGAGATTGGCATTGTTTTTTCAGTTCTCTTACCAAGCATGCAGATTGTCTCATTCAGTGCAGGGATATTTCTAAATTCCACAAAAACAATTTAAAACTCATAAAGCTGTAAAAAGAGTTATTTTGCAACGGTCCAGGGGAAACAGACACTGACTCATCTTATGTGAAGAACTGTGCAGCAGCTGACTAATAAGACATTTACTTTCCACCTGCAAATCACTTTACTAAAAGTCATCTTATTGGAATCGCTAGTTAACAACCATGCAAAAGAGGCCATCAAAAAAAGACCCCAAATATAGAAACTGTGCCAGGCTCACACAAGAGTATTTAATCACTGGCAGTGCTAATACACTCAGTGTTCTTCCAACAAGGATTGCTAGTAAAGTAAGGGGAAAAAAAGTGATATGATGGCTACACTCTTCAGCCTTTTTAGGAAAAGGCACACTTGACTTTGAGAACATTCCCTGAGTTCACACTACCTTTATGTGGCCAAAGCTTTGCTCAGCGGGTCAGGATTTTTCAACTAAATTATGCTGTCGACTTGTATACTGTAGGCCGTTATCTGAATGAAATATTAGTCCCTTTGAATCTCATTATGGGACATTTATTAAACTGTACAGAAAGCAAGATATAGAGGACCAGAGTAGATGACATAACATGTGAAAATCCATTCCTCAGCCTTAAGCCTACCCAGATCATATGAAGGTTTTGGACGGCTGCCGATCTTTGTCCTCTCTACCCCTTTTCTTACTTTCTGGAAACGCAGGATATTAAAAGCCCTCCCTCCTGCACAGAGCCAAAGAGGCCCAGGGCCGGGCGACGCAATCGGGCCTGTTCGCCCACCCGGTGCCGACGAGGGGGCTCCAGAGCCTGCCCCCTCCCTTGGGCCCGCCGCCCTCACTCACCCGGGGTGCGCTGCCCACTGCTAAGCGGGTGCCAGGGGTCTGGGTCGGTGGCTACCAGCAGGCACCGCGGGTCGCGCAAATAGGCGCAGGCCTCCGAGAGCTTAGCGAAGGTGAACTGGTCGTCGTAGCCGACGACGACAGCGCGCACCGGGAGGGCTTCCTGGCCCGGCGGCTCTTCGTCGCCGTCCCCTTCTTCTCCGGTCAGGCGGAGCCCCGCGTCGCGCAGCTCCCCGCGCAGCCCTTCCCCGCCCAGCACGAAGACCCGGCCCGGGGTCGAGGCGGGCAAGTCTCCGGCGCCGGTTTCCCCGCCCAGAAGGCGCTGGCGGAGGTAGAGAGCGGAGCAGAGAGCGGAGCTGAACACCTGCTCGCCGCGGACGCCGCGGAAGCCGAGGCGGGAGAAGCGACGCTCCAGCTCGGCCACCGAGCGGCGGCTGTTGTTGGACACGAACAGGGTGGTCTTCCCGTTCAGGTTCAGGCGCTCCAGCAGTTCCGGCGCCCCTGGAACCGCCCGCTCTCCGGTCCACAGCACCCCGTCGCAGTCGAAGAGCAGCCCCTGCGCCTCGCCCAGCACCTCCCGCAGACAAGCGCCGCTCAGCCGCCTGCAGCCCGCCATGCTGGAACCGCACTCGGGGCCCCTCCCCTCCCCTCCCCTCCCCGTCCCCCTCCTGGCGGAGACGCGGCCAATCAGAAGCGCGCCGTTCCCTTGACGGACTGAGGCAACGGTACCAATCAGGTGCCCGAAGAGCCGGGGGCTCGACCCGGTGACAACGACACGGGGGGGGAGGGGGCGAGGGGGGGAGGGGGGTGTTCGTCGTCCAATGGCGGTTTGCTGGAGCGATGAAGGCAATTAAAAGGGGAAGGCAGGAGGGGGTCGCCCCACGTGATGAAAGCGGGACGGGCTGCGTGAGAAGCGATGTACAAGGAGTGGGGGGGGGGGGGTGAGAAAGAAAAAATGCAAAAAGGGCGTTCTGAGCAAGATCCGCGAGGGGGCGCTCGTCTTCCTTTCGCAACCGAGCCAGCGGGAAGGGTAAGGTAGCGTGTCTCCGCCCCTGTAGTGTTAGCCTATTGGTGGAAGAAAAGAAGGAAGAGGCGGGTCAAAATAAAGAGACACGTGTTGTTAACCTGTTAGAATCGAAGGATGAAAGTTCGGCGGGCTCTTCTTGCAAAGGAGCGTTTGAAAGACTCTCGTTAGGGACCGTGGGAAAAAAGAGCGGGGTACAGAGGGACATTACCTTGTAGGGAGTTATATCCTAGACCAGGGGTGGGCAACTATGACCCTTTTATGATCGGTGGACTTCCAATCCCACAATTCCTGAGCCAGCCATGTTTGGCTCAGGAATTCTGGGATTGAAGTCCACAGCTCATAAAAGGGCCATAGTTGCCCACCCCGTCCTAGACCAGGGGTCTCCAACCATGACAACTTTAAGACTTGTGGACTTCAACTCCCAGAATTCTTCAGCCAGCTTTGAAGTCCACAAGTCTTAAAGTTGTCATGGTTGGAGACCCCTTACCTAGACCTAGCTACTTAACTACCTATCTCTATCACATCTCTATCTCTCTGTCTATCTCATCTATCACCTATCTATCTTCATCATCATCATCATCTGATTTAAATAGTGCCAGTCTCATACATATGACTTGTATGCTGAACAAAATAGCAATAGCACTTAGACTTATATACTGCCTCACAGTTTACAGAGTCAGCTTGTTGCCCCCAACATCTAGGTCCTCATTTTACCGACCTCTGAAGGATGGAAAGCTGAATCAACCTTGAGCCAGTCAGGATCGAATTGCTGGCAGTCTAACAGAATTAGCTTTGCAATATTGCATTGTAACGGCTGTGGAACACAGCTCTTTATTAAAATAGTACACCTGTTCAACTCATCCAAAATACTGATTCCGTTTTTTCCCTCCTGGAAACTATTCTTGCTACCTTTAGAAAAACCCCTTGGTAAACTGTCTTTAAGAAGCTGGATGAGGATAAATGCCAGAGAATTGTAGAAATTAAGAGAATTGCCTGAGATACTGCTATCACTTCTTGCTTTCCTACTTTTTCTTCTGTGAAAAGAATAAAAACAAAGCAACAGCATGTAGGAAAAGGAGTGGCAGAACCTGGGGGTGGAGTTAAAAGAAGAATCAGCCTAGAGCAGGGGTGACAAACTGGATTTCATTGAGGGCCTCATGAGGGTTGTGTTTGACCTTGGGCTGGGTAGGCGTGCCAGGAGTGGCATGGTCACTTGTTTTGGGGGGTGCCTGTGGCCCGAGTGATTTGCCAGTGAAAACGGGCTCCCAAGCTCTGTTTTCATCAGCAACAGCCTGCTGCACCCTCTTCCAGTGAAAACGGAGCAAATGGCCCTGTGAAGTCTGTTTTTGGCCATGACGGCCTCCTGCAGTCCTCTGCCAGTGAAAACGGGTCCCCTCTAAGTTCTGTTTTTGCTGGCAGAGGGTTGCAGGAGGCTGTCATGGCTGAAAATACAGTGTGCACACACTGAGCTCCATTTTCATTGGCAGAGGCACTGCAGGCCGGACCTTTGCAGTGTCCAGGGTGGTCCCTGGGCCAGATCTAAGCACCCTGCAGGCTTGATCTGGCCCACAGGTCTTGAGTTGACACACCTGGTCTAGAGTCTCAATTTAGTCACAGATGGACTACGTCCAATTTCCTTGAATTCCATGGATCCTTATTTAACTCCAAGCAGGTGCTAACCATTAGTTGAGATGATTTCTGTGCATAAGCTATTTAGAAATAAATCTGTTGAATTGGACCTTCACGTGTGGACCTGGTCGTTTGTGCCTGGCACATGCACAAGGTTGGGAAATAGAGCACATTTCTTGAAAGCACATTCTAGCCATTTAAAACATGCAGAAAAAAATCTGGCTCTCCATGAAAGGCCAGGGATTTGAACTCTCCAGCTGCTTCTGATGGGCCACTTTTGTATTGTATCAGCATGAGTGTCTTGCTGTCTTTGTTCATTTTTTTATGCCTATGTGTCATATAGGGCCCAGAATTTTTATTATGCTCTTTCTTGTCTATTACAGTGTATTTGTTTACTTACTAAAAATTATCTATTGCCTATGATTTTGATTTTATGGGGAGAAGTGTCTTTCAATTGCAATTTTATTTTATTTGCCTATTCCTCTCATTTGTTTTTCCTGGAGCAGTACCTAAAAGTGAAAATTGATTAAAAGAGTATTTGTCGGCAATGTGTTTATTAGACTTTATAATGTTACAGAACACCTTTTATCTCAACAAAACAACAGCTGTATTTATGTCTGATACAAGCAAAACTGATACACTGTTTCTTTGATTTGCCTTTTTGCCTGTATGAATTGTTTGGATCATCTTAGATGAATTGGATACATTCTTAATGATGAGTTATAGATAAAATGTTACCCCAGCAAAATAACTAACCGCTTTTTAAAAAGGTTAGTATAATTCTCACAGATAGGATTAATGCAAGATGTATGGTGTAACTGCAATAAAGAAAAGACAACATAATAGTCTGTCTTCTTTTAACATTTATTCAGAAGCTTTCACAAATGTCAAAAATAATAAAAAAGCAGAGCACGGCTAATGAAAAGCTATTTTGTGCTTTATAGACTGACAACAGATAGTAGGAATGTGTATCAGATTGCTGCTTCTGTACAGGGCTTGGATTGAAATATTGCATGAAAGACACCTTATACCAGGGGTGTCAGACTCAAGCCCCAGGGGCTGGATCTGGCCCACAGGGTACTTCAGTCTGCCCCATGGGGCCACTCTGGAAACAGTGAAGGACTGGCCTGCAGTGCTTCTGCCAGCGAAAACAGGTTCCCAAGTTCCATTTTTGGCTGCCACGGCCTCCTGCAACCCTCTACCAGTGAAAATAGAGCTCGGGAGCACCACACATGGCCCTCCCGACCATCATTTTCACTGGCAGAGGGTTGCAAGAGGCTTTGGCAGCCAAAATTGGAACTTAGGAACCGGTTTTTGCTGGCAGAAAGCTCAGACTATCACCGGCACCCCTGACAAGAGTGACATTGAGCTGGCCTCACCCACTCTGGTCCCCTGAGGTAAAACACAACCCTGATGTGGCTCTCAATGAAGTTGACTTTGACACCCCTTGCCTTATGCTAACTGATGCTTTAATGTTTGTAAACAGGAAGGGGGATTTTCTATTTATTTATTTTTGTGTGTGTGAGTTGTTTGATTTAAATAGATGACCATACATAAAGGGTCCCAAGGGAGACGACCCTTGCCTTGCACCTTGATGCATTTGGGGAACAGCTAACAAAATACACAGGGCAGAAAAAAAATTGCAACAAATTGGATAGGCAAAGAGCAAAGCCAGGGAAACTCTTCCTCTCAGACATTCTCCAGAGTTTCTACTTTCTGAGCAGTAGCAGCAGATGGAGAGCTATTCTTTCCTTCATTGGCTTCTTTCTTCGTATGGACGGGGTCTTTGGGCATTTCTCTACTGCAGACATTAGCAGAAGCGTCTTCGGCTGCAGCTGCCTTATTGTTCGTAGCTTCTGAAGGAGGTCTGGGTGACGGCGGCGCTTTGTGGCTCTGCCGTCTGGCAGGCTGGGGAGGCAGTGGTGGAGGCACAACCGGAGCCCGTGCTGGTCCCCCTACTGTTCTTCGAGGCAAGGCCTTAGGGATGGAGGGAGACTGTGAAGGTGGAGGAGGAGGAGGAGGAGGCATGTGAGGAGGAGGAGGCATAGGTGGTGTGGTTTGAGGATGGGGTGGAGGCATGGTAGGTCTGGGTGGAGCCACCCGCTTTGCTGTAAAGGAGAATGAAAGAAAGAGAAATAAAATCCAACATTTTAGACATTTTTTATTCCAACTCCTGTGTCTCAACTCTGCACAAATCCTGAAAAACGCTGTTGTGTTTGATATAAGAATCTCTTTTAATTATTTTATTAAATAATTATTTTTATTATTGTATTTTCTTTGTATCTGTTTTTCAAAACCAAAATAACATTATTTCTAAAAGTACTGGGTTTTTATATGTGTTATTTATATGTGGTTAACTGCATAAGGTGAGTTCCTAACAATACCAGAAATGTGGAGTGCACTGAAATCTGAAATCTGTATTATTTATTTATTTAAATTTCTATGTATGTTTCCTACTATTTTATCTAGTTTTGTAACTTCAGTACATACAGAGTTATGCACTGCATAGTCAGTCAACCTTGACTATGTCATGGATTTTTTGAACAGGACAGTAAAACAAAAGAATAGCAGAATGGTAGGGAGGTGAATAGAATAAAACAGACAACAGTTAGGATGTCATTGCATATTTCCAGATAGCTTCCAATTCTGTCAATCAAAATATATTGTACCACTATTCCCATTAATCCTTATTTAGCTGATTTTTCTTTTCTTTTAAAAATGGAAGAAGTAAGGAAAGTATCAATATAAGATGTTATCATCAGGTCTCTGTAAAATTCAGAGGAACATTGATTGCACAACTAAAACCTGTTGAATCTCCCAAGCTACAAGCTATGTTTTCAGAATACAAAATAGTACCACTGTCTTGTAGTTAAAGCAAGTATCTTGCTACGATCCCATTTGAAGAGTTCTTTAATGATGTGGGAACATTGGCAGCTGGGGTCAATAAGAGAGGTAAAAATGATTACTATGGTAGTATTATGAAACTTACTTTTTCGTGAGGTCTCATCAGCAGAAACAGAGGCAGGTGGGCAGATTGTTGTTTCAGTAGAAGACTGGGTCACTTTTGAAGACACTGTTACTGGAATAACCTCAGAATTTTTCCTGCCAATGTGGAAAAAGTCTTATAAACTCATTTGTAGGCTTCCAAAAGCAATTAGTATACAGAATATTTCCATTCTTAATCCTTTGACATCAACCACAAAGCACTAAAATAGTGGCTCATCTGTATTTTGGGAAGATTAGAGTGAAGTTTTTACTCCATTCTCCAGCTAGTGAAGAGCAGCTGAAGTTTGTTTTGTATATCCCAAAGAAGAATAAGTTTTAAAATCTGATTCCCAAATTGTAGACTAAAGTAAAATAGAGTAGCTTGTGAATTGGTAGGTAATCTTCTTTAAAAACTCAGCCATTGTCTTAGAGTAGGATATAAACCAGATTATGTTAAGATGTAAAACAATTTATTTGCTTACATATTACATGTTATTGTAGGTATAGTGATTATTTATTTGATTCCTCCTTTATTATTTTTACAAATGTTTTATTACACTTGTACCCAATCTATTTGAAACTAGTGTATTAAATAAGCAGCCCAACAGTATCCTTTTGTGATAGGTAAATGGGCACATCACTTCATTAAAAAGAAGAATTATATTTGAATCAAAAGTGGAGAACAGAAGATTTTGTAATTGAAATGTATCGTTACAATTTTTTTAGGAAGTGATATAACAAAAAATACAATGTATTCATTCCATATTAGAGTAACTGTGCCCCCCATGCTCTATATGTATATTTATGCTGCTGTCCAGATGCTAACTCAGATGAACATTCTTTGTAAAACTAAAACTAAAAGCACAGCTGAAGGTAGGGTGACCATATTTTGATTTCCAAAAAAGAGGACAATCGAAAAAAAAATTCGAAAAAAAAAATAAAAAAAATAAATTAAAAAAATTCAAAAAAAGTGCAGCCTCGAGACACAAATTCCCTTCTTTCTCTC
>JAEANM010013455.1:0-14388 GCA_017656035.1 Myanophis thanlyinensis | reverse complement strand
AACAGAACAGAACAGAACAGAACAGAACAACAAAGTTGGAAGGAACCTTGGTGGTCTTCTACTCCATGGTCTTCTAGTCCAATCCCCTGTTCAGGCAGGAAACCCTATACCATGTCAGAGAAATGGTTGTCCAATCTCTTCTTAAATATTTTCAATGTTGGAGAACTCACAACTTCTGGAGGCAAGTTGTTCCACTGGTTAATTGTTCTAACTG
Source organism: Myanophis thanlyinensis (assembly GCA_017656035.1). NCBI lineage: Eukaryota > Metazoa > Chordata > Lepidosauria > Squamata > Homalopsidae > Myanophis > Myanophis thanlyinensis. The sequence continues at coordinate 14,174 of JAEANM010013455.1, read as the reverse complement.
TCAGGAAATTTCTTCTTAGTTTTAGGTTGTTTCTCTCCTTGACTAGTTTCCATCCATTGCTTCTTGTCCTGCCCTCATGTGCTTTGACAATAGCTTCCCTCCGTCTTGTTTGTGGCAACTCCTGAGATAGGCAGGACTAGAACTCATAGTTGCTACCCTGGTGCCTTAACCACTACATCAAACTGGTTCTTGGAAATCTCTTAATATATTTTCAATAATAAATGATGAAAGCAATGGTACAATTCATTTGGATTGGGTAGAGGGGGAAAGAAGCAAAACAAAGACAAAAAATGGGGAAAGAACTTTGGAAGAGACTAGAGTGGGTTTCCTCTCTATACTTGGGTGCAATGTAGAATAATCCAAATAGCTTGTATTATTCCAAACCATACTATTTTCTGTTAATGACTGTATATCCTGCTACATTATTTATTTTCCATCTTCATGCAGAAGAGGCATAGAGAGCCAAATTCTCTACTTGCCAGACACAATTCTCCAGATATCCTGACAGTATTACATTTTTGAGATTCCATCAGCTTTGCTAGATCCAAGTTTATTCCTGGTGCATTTAAATTGATATTTAGAATATTCAGGCTTGACAAGCAAACACTCTAATGCAGCAGCTGCTTTATGTTGAAGATGCGGAAGAAGAGGGATTGTCCAACTGAACATAATCTGACTGTTGAGTTTTGTGGCGGAGAGACAACTCAACCATTCATCAAGCTTTGTTGAAGAAAAAAAAAAGAGGCCTCTACCTATGCTGATAACCAATTATAAGCTAGGGAACCTGATTGAACTGTTGACTCTTTGATTTTAGTTCCTTGGCTCATTTGGATCTGCTAGCTTGATATACACCAGTTTATGCTTCATCCATCCTGAAACTGGCAGTCCGAAAAAAAATCTGAGATCAGTAGTCCAATTTATAAGCTATTATTAACCCATTTATATGCCTTCCTCCCTGAATGTAAACCAGCATGAATTTGGTTCTTTGAGGAAAATAAGACATTTTTTTTGAAAGGAGTAAAATTTTAGCATGCTAAAGTGGAAATCATCTGTAGTGAACATAGCATGCTTCTCCGAGACTATGACATATTTATTATAGGAACCTCTGTAAAGCAATCTGACCTTGATTAATTAAAGAGAGAAAGAACTGTACCCATAAAGAATCTTGGGTGAGAAAAAATATCCTTTATTTTTCCAGGAGTCGTCATCTAAATTTCACTGTTTTTACTTTAACCTCACAATATGATTTTCGACTTTTCAGAAATTCATTTTATATTCTCCCTTGTACTAAATGGAAAACAAAGCAGTTACTTGACTAAACAACTGATTATGTGTAATTAATTGACTAGACAAATTTTATGAGGTAGAAGATGGAGACTTCAAAGTCATATTTGTTAACACAATAAACAGATGGGATTATTTCTAAAAAACAAGCTTTATGAGATACTATATAAACTGTTGAATTAGCATTCTAATTTTATAGAGTCAGGAGAAAGGAACAGAATTATTGGCACGTGCACCCAGATAAGTATGTGCAAGGCTATAGTTCAAATATAAACAATCAAGAATTGGAAATAATACCCTTCTTATAAAATATACTAAAAAAGAAAAGCAGTGGATCTATTTTTAATTTTTGATAGAACTGTTTTCCTCTCTTATTTAAAGTTGTATATTTGGATTGCCAATATAACCTGGTAATTAAAAATAGTTCCTTTTCCAACCTTTGCTATAAAAATAAAGATGCCCTTAATATGTGGACCAGTCCATGCAACAATCTCACCAACAGAACTTCACTCTTCCCTTCTTTCTGAATATGTTTTTCTACTTACCAAGCATAAAATTGTTCAGTCATCAATGATTTCATGGAGCCAAGGACAAGTTAAGATTCTAAGAATAAAAGCTTTTGAACTTTGAATAACTGTCCCACAGTAATTAATATACTGCTTCTTTTGAAAGCAAAAACCTCACGATCAGTCATAAACAATGTGTCTTTATTGTTTTCCATTTAGTACTGGGGGGAAAAATGAAATAAATTTCTGAAAATTCAAAAATCATATTGTGAGGTTAAAGTACAAACTCTGGAATTTAAAAGATGACTCCTGGAAGAAGGGATGGTGAGAAAACATTTGTCTCTGAGTCTCACCAAATATTCTTTTTGAGCATAGTTATATGGCTCTTGGACAATAACTCAAGAACCATAGAATTCCTTAGATTCCATTTTCCAAGACTGCTACAGGGCTCTGATCACAGAGGAGGGAATCTGACATTGTAACCATTTTCCTATCTGCCTGCCAACTTCCACTGCTCGGTCCCTTTCCTGCCTGAACCTGGGCCTTCTCAATATGGAAGGGCAGGATTTGAGGCACACTTTGGCTTTTTGCACACCTTTACAGTAACAATCAAGATGACTGGCTTTAGTGTCTGACAGACTACAGGTAAAATAGAAGATAACTTCACTTCTTAACATAGGAAATTGTTCCCCTCCAGAGAAAAAGCTTTTTGACTCTTTACTGCTAGTTCAGCCTCTAAAGGCTACGATATGTAAGAGATGTGCAACAGTTGGTCAGAAAAGAAAGCTACAGTAGGTTCACTTGAGAAGAGAAAGCCACTGACATAGCTTTCTTCACAACCAGAACTTAGTTTGACTAAATAGGGAGTTTGTTGCAGGAGGAAAATAAAAGACAATGTGTGTTTCATGCACATGGAGAGTTGCCTGCGGCAAGTTGTTCTATTCCTTTCCTAATAGTGAAACATTTGTAAGCGCAGAAGTTAACTAGTACTACTCCAGTAGCTAAATTTTTTTATAGAACAAAAGTTAGTCACCTAATTTCTGGAGAATAAATATTTATGTCTTTTCTACTCCTTTCAAAATCGCTAACACCCGGTTAAGGAATACTATCCAGGACATTCCATATTTAAAAAATACCCCAACAGAATATCATTATATAACAATTTAAATATTACATGACACCAGTTTAGAAGATTGCTCTAGTGGTTTGGTCTAGTGGTTAAGACACCGGGATAGAAACAGGGACTGCCTTAGGCATGAAAGCCAATTGGATGATTTTGGGAAAGTCACTCTCTCTCAACCCACAATATTAGGCTCAGGCACAAGCCGGTCAGTCAATTCCTGTCACAATCAATTAATCAACACTTGGTTGTTCTGAGGGGGGAAAAAGTGGATCCAGCATGTAGAAAAATGCTAGGGGAAAAAAATTAGAAGTCGCAAAGTTACATCTGAGACACAATAGCCTCTAAAGAATGTTAGAACTGAAGAAGCTTCTTGGATGAGAATTGAAACGTCTTCAAGAAAAAACAAAATCCAGTCGCCTTTTGAAAAAGCACCTTTGAGACAACCATGGTGTGGATGACTAAGAATCTCCATAGACTTCTAGAGAAGTGGCACATAGTCTGTATTGTGGCACATTCTGTATTACCTGACAAATGTCTAGAACAAAACTTCACATGTCCTTCTTGCTATGGCACAACAATGCTTTACACATTCATCAGCTCCATTTTATCCTCAGACTTCTGCTTGAAGCCTAGAACTTTCTTTAGTTATTCCAGTTTGGAAAGGATGTTTTCCTTCTTTTCCTGAAATGAAACTTTGCAGGTGAAGTAGTACCTTGGGGAAAACATAGTCAGTAGCTATGTGTTGCTCAGCTCCGACTGGCCTAGTAAATCTGCTGCCAAAACTCCTGTTGCTGGCACTGCACCTCCAAGACTTCTCAGGCTTTGGCTATGTGAGACAGGACACTGGTTGTTTTTTGCTTTTCTTTGGAATACTGAATGTTTTGCCTGTGCAATTCACATGGAAAATTGGCTTCAGGATACAGAAAGAAATGGAAGATCCAGAACTGTCTGTCTCTGGCTTCTCTATTTTATAATTTTATAACCCTATAAAATGTTCTCCTAAAAGCTGCCACCTAGAGGTCATCCAGGTTACAGCTGACTGGGCTTTTGAAAGAACAAAACAAGTGAAGATTGTTTTAAAAAACTGCATATGTAAATATTTTTTAAAAGGTAAGTGTGCAATAGTGGCGAGTTTCCAAAATTCTGAATCTCCAAAGCTGCCCCGCCATATGTTCAGGAGAGTAATTGGCTTTTGATTGTTCCAAATCACCATTTCATGAGCCATTCATACTTCCTACAAAAGATAATGTAGTTTTTTTTTATCAATCTGTGATCATGACCAAAGAGGTGGGGTTTTGTGTGTGTGTGTGTATTTTGGATTATTTTGCAAATATTGAATAGTACAGTATTATAACATTGTGAATCACTAAATAACTATGTGGTCTGCTAAGGTGTGCCTGTATACCCCAAGGTAAATTTAGAACAACTTGCTCTGACCTGAATTTTTTCAGGAGCACAATTATTTTATTTTCTCTGCAGCATTGAAACTTGATCTATTTCCAAGCATGAATTCAAAGTGTAACATTTATTCTAATTCTCTTAAGGAACAGCATTTTTGGCTTTCAAGCTGGCAGATAACTTTTTGTCTTAACTTGCATTTTTCATTTATCATCTATACAACAGTAAATTACACAATTCCAAGAAAAGATTACGTTATTATTATGCAGATCAATCGATCAAACTATTGTTAGCCATAAAATCATTACATTACACATGACATGGATTAGTTTCTTGTATACAATACCATGACGTTCTTCTAAAACCACAACTAAAAGCAAAATGATAAATGAAAACAGAACACACAAATACCAAAGTCCACAATCCATTGCATGCTTATTTGAGATAACCATTTGTTTGACATAATACATCAGAAGTTTAAGCAGGAAATGTGAGCTTTATTATGATAATGTGGATTTAGCATTTGCATCTATTTCTGAAGAACAGCTCTATTCTTCACACAGGCATAGACTCATATTCAGGCATTTTGGACCGTCTTATCATCATGACATATGTTTTATAAAACTCAGATTCCCTCCTCCTCCTCCTCCGCCTCCTTTTCCTCCTCCTCTTCCTCCCCTTCCTCCTCCTCCTTCTTATCCCCTTCCTTCTCCTGCTTCTCCTTCCTCTCCCTTTTTCTGTTTTTCTTCCTATAACATCTCATATCTGCTGAACAGATATTCTTTTAGCATTAATTTGAAAGAAAATATGTTTTTTTAAACTTGGTGGCATTATCTTCACAGAAGGTAAAGACCTTATGCTAAAAAAAAAAACATGTATATTAAATGAGATATGGCTTTTTTGCTATTTTATTCAGGGAGGATATATGATGAAGGATTAAAAACTAGGTAATTTGTTAATACTGAAAATTGAAAAAGATCTGGTTAATCAGTTATCCAATAATCCCTGAGCTGTATGGGGATACTACCACATACTCCAAATATTCAACAAGAATGAAACATGAAAATACAGTAGTATTTTACATCAAGGAAACTACTACTGATAAATATTACATCATTTCTTAATTCATCATTAGGCCTAAAATGATAAAGGGAGGAGCCAGGGCTAAATGGAAGATGATGTGCTTTGCATCATCAGATCAAGGTTTCCCCAAATATAATGACAACCCTCTTTTAACTGATGCTTTCTTTTTTTCTTTCTGATACCCTGCAGTTTCACAGTGGACTTCATGTAAGGAATTAAAGATATTATATTACAATATAAATCGAATAAATAAAAAAACAGATTTTAGTATCACACCCAGCAGTATCAAAACCTGAATTGTAATAACTTTGCTCTATTCATCTTTCTGGGAAAATTATCTTTTAAATGTGCTTATACACATGACCACACTTTATTAAAATTAATTGTTAGCTGTTCCAAGTATTACTCATTAAAAGAAACATTGTATTGGCTATTGTTCCCTGCCAATGATTGTCTTGTTCAGCACTGTTGTCTTATTCATTCTCTTCAAAAAATGTTTGAAGAAGAAATTGAACTTTGAACTTTCCCTCATTTGTTTTCCATTTTTCAGCTTCTTGACCAACAAGCACTATATGATAAATCCTGCATCATAAATATTGGTATAAACTGATGCTACAAATTGCAGCTCATTTACTGTGAGAAAACATCTAGCCAGAAAGTGGATGCTTCTTATTTCTTTCTTATTAAAAAGGAGAACTGGGATCTTATCAGAGGATTATTGCATTATGATAGATTACATGTTAGTTTTGGACTTGAGCCAGAGAATCCTGAGTTCAAATTTCTCCTCAGGCTTTGAAACTTTGTGGGTAGTCTTGAAATATTTATCAAGGGAAAAATCAAGTCTTTAAAAAAGTGAAACAGCAGGCATTCCAAATGATGGTCTATTTCCAAAGTTGTCAAGTAAATAATATGTTATTATTAGAAGGCCTTTCTTTTTTCCTCAACTTAAGTTCATATTCAGCCTTATTGGCCCTTTTCTGGCATTCCAGATGGGTCCTACTCCATGAACATCAAGTGATCAGCAAAACAGTTTATAGTTTATACACTTTTGCAGGGAAAAGGTTTTCACTTCAATTACAAACATCACTACGAAGCACTGGGGAAGCCTCCATATAAACTCTGGAAAATAACTTTCAGTCAATCTACCAAACATTGATCCAGGTGGACCAATGGTTAACCTTGAAATAAATCAGCTTGACTCATTCCTTATGTCAATGATGAAAAATATTATTCCAATTATGAATTGTCAGAGAGAAAGACTAAAGCCCAATTTTCTCCCTTTACTTACCTGAATCATAAATATCGAAATGTAATAGGAATGAACCTTAATGCAACCATGCATGGACCATGAGCAGTGGGTGAGAATTAATTCATTTTGCTTAAAATTTGCAATGAATTGATCATAGATAGTAAATACTATTCAGAAAGACTACTTGTGCTCCATGTGTTCAGAGAGGAAACTTAACATAATGCTCAGCTCAATTTACATATCTTGTAATAAGATCAGATTAATTTACATTTGCTTCTGAGAGAAATCAGTGTGATTTAATTTGTAGAATACTGGTCACCTTTCTATAAACCAAGATTAAGAATGAGTGTAATGGCTTCAAAAATATTTTTAAAATTGGTATTTCAACTGTAATATCATTTACAGTTAACTTACAAAGTCACTATTCTACTGCTTTCTACATAAACACTTCTCAATTTTTTCCTGTTTTTATTATAAACATAAAACAGACGCCTTTTTGGAAATTTAAATATTACAAAAAGTAGTATCTTCAAGCTATAATCTACTTGGGAAAGCCAAGGGTACTGTGAAAATCTGCTACTTCAAGGCCTTTAAAATCAATTGTGGAGTTTTCTATCACAGCAAAAATATCATAAAATGGGCACAATTCATTTAACAACCTCCTTGCTTAGTGATGGAAATTCCAGTCACAGTTATGGCCATAAATCGAGAACTACCTGTAATGTGAACTGATTAGGGGGTAAAAGAACTCAGATTAAGGTAAAACAATACAGTTGAAGATATGATACAGTATTGAATGAAGCTTGTATTCGATTATAATGGTACCTTGGTACTCGACTGCTTTGAAACTCATCAACTTTGGTACTAAGTGCATTTTGACATGAAAATTTTGTCCTGGTACCCATCATTTGTTTGGTACTCAATGCACAAGCTAGAACTTGTCAACTGCCTTGTGACTCACTACATTATTTCTTAAAGAGAAAAATTGTTTGGTACTCATCATTTTTGGTATTCATCGCATCTCCAAAAACCAGTTAACAATGAGTACCAAGGTACCACTGTAGAAAGGTTTTACAAAAGATCCAATAATCTTTGTGAAACTTTCTTGAAATGATATGTTTCTATTCTCCAAACAGTGGGTGGAAGAGAGATCTTGTCTTTGAATTATTCTGTTCAGTTACTTCTCCTTTTAAAAAATTATCTCACATTCTTGATATTCTTCAGGAATTATCAAAAGAATGCAAATACATCAAGTGGTATTTTTGAAAGTCTGCTGGAAGGGAACAGAAGTTGTTGCTAAAGAACCAAAAATACACAAACATGGGCATGGATAATATCACTTGAAAGCAATGACAGCTCTAAACAAGTGGTTCTGGGAGCTGTCCACTCAATGTGACTGTCTGCTTCATCTCTGAGAGGCAAATTTGTCTGCGTCTGGATAACAATGAAAATGGCACTACCAAACAACCTCTAAATTAAGAACAGAAATTCTGGAGACAAAAAAGATGCACATTACTCAAAAGCCAGCTTATTCAAGCAACCTGTTTTGACATAAAATGATTTTCGACAATTGAACCACCCAGAGAGTTGGGAAAACTAATAAGAACATCAAAAGTATGAATTAGATTTAGGAATTCTGAAAGATGAATGTCCAGGAAGGCAACACAAATAAGAAGCCAGGAGTATCAAATGTGCCTTGGTACTGCATGTGAGAATTCAAATGTTGATGCCTTCATAGAGAGTTTAATTGATTGCAGTGCAATATAAATGAAACTAATTGGAGAAGTGTTTATTTTAAAATTAATCTACCTGTTTTACCTTTATTTTCATTAAGATATGTTACCAATAATGCAAAAAAAAAAAATCACACCATTAAAATATTTTGGGAAAGCACGTTTAATCATCACACGGTTTTTTATACACTTGATTGATTAAAATATTGTTATCAGAAAAATAAATTGTAAGCACAGAAGATGAATATTTGTATTTTTTTTTTCAATGAAAATATTCCCCTAATATTCTGTAGTGATTATAGTCTGAAAGAAATGTATGCCTTAATTAAAACTGTGTGCTCTCTTAATTGTAGATAAATATGAACTGAGAAAAATAATCTCTTGAAATTTTCTTCATTTCAGATGGGAAAAAAATGGAAAAATATTTTTTCACTTGGGAGAGGAACAATTCTCCAAATGTTTCCAAGCGGTGGGGGACTTACCACTCACAGTAGCAGAACAGAGTTTCTCTTCCTCAAGTTTATTATTGCTTGTTTCACTCTGCATATTAGGAAGAAGTTTGTCCATCAGAAAGAACAATAGTTATTCTTGAAGAATATTTGGAGAACTCTTTGTGACATTGCATTCCCCCCACCCAAGGGTACAAGAAAAAAAACAACCCTAACAGTCTCTCAGACAAATACCTTGTGAAGTGAGTGATCTCAGTTACAACACTCAGGGAAAAGATATAACAAAGGGTTCATCTGCATGACCTACTTATGAGCCACTGACCATCTCTTGAGGACAGGAGTGCATAATGTTGTCCTTCCCCGAACTTAGTCCCCACAACCTCCACCAATTTGTTCTGCTCCATATCAAAAGTAATGTTATCTGAAGCTTTCAGAGGAGTTATGGCAAATGGAAGAAGGCTATGTGAAAACAGAGACACTGACTGTGGCAAAGACCAAGGAACCAGTGGGGTTAACCAAATAGAAAACACAACTGGGTGATCTACTTTATTGTAAGGCTACATTAACAGAATCTTGTAAGTCTGAAAGGACAAAATTTCCATCTCCAATTTTAATTGCTGGATCCATTAGGATCCTTTCAAAGTTTCTGTCTCTGACCATTCAGCCACTGTGCCTTTCTTGTTTAATTGTTTCCTAGGCAGCATCTTTTCCATCCTTTCCAGGTCATTCCTACATTACTTTACACTGTAAGTGGCCTGGTTCATTGGAAACTCCCTGAATAAGGAGAAGGCAAGAGATCACACACGGGTGCTCTGAATGTTCCCTGTAAGGAAACCTCCAGATAGTAGCTTTCCACAGGTTAGGAAAGATGACAGAATTAGCCATTTTGCTTGCAAACATGGCAGAGCCTTTTAAAAGACACCAAATTCACAAGCCTCACTTTCTAATTGTTATAGCCGAAAACCCGGTCCAAATTGGTGAAAGAAAACTCAAGAAACCGGGTCCGTTTGGATGACTGCGAGGGGTCCCATTTTATTTAAACCGCGAGCAAAACTCACGATGTGGATTCTGTCAGTCAAAAGGCAAAGCTTAAGGGAAGCCGCGGCTTTTTATATTTGCCGCGACTTCAAATTCCTGCGCTTCCCATTGGCTGGTGGGCCAGCCAATGGGCATCGATGTCCCGACAGCCAATCAGCTGCTGGGTCGTCCGTTCAAGATGACGGACCAGTGTGTGGACTCTGGCCATGCATGCGTAGTATACAACACTAATCACTTTTGAAAGTTGCTCCTTAACTCTTCTGAGCTATTAGAAACCTTTGGAATGACACTTTTGAAAACACTAGGTGGGTCGCTTTTAATCCTGAATGAAAGAAATTTTAACCATAAATTTAATAATTTAAAGAACCTGAGATAAACTGCAAAAAATATGATTTTGAGCTTAAAAAGTTATAAATGGACAAAGGGTTCATATAAAAATGTAATACTGAAACTTTTACAAGAAGATTTTGGAATTAATTATAAAGAACAAATAACATTTTGTGGGCAACAGAGCTGGTATTGGTTTTTGTAGAGCATAGTACAAAGAAATAATTTCCAAAAACTGGACACTAGAGGGGACTATAGATTACAGGTAGATTTCACCTTCTATACTTCATTTCATTATAGACAATCTCCTCCACTTCTATTAGTTATTGTACACTATGGCAGAAATGCTCCAATTACTGATCACTGCCCTCCACAGCCCCCTTTTTTTAAACATTGAGAAACAGAGAAAACCTAGGTTTGGTTTAGTTTCTTTTCACTGATGGAGATTTTTTTACCCTAGGGAAACTGACTAAAACTCTAATAGCCCAGAACACAGGAAAATGGTAAAACTGGGCCTATTCTGTTGTTGTTTTTAATATGTCAGTGAGGAAAATGGAAGCAGGAGAATCCACCAGTCAGAGTTGGGATAAAAGGATAGCATCAGGCCATCACTGTGCCAAACTGGAGGGGTAAGCTGAAATCTAGAAAGGGGGTCTCATCAGTCATCTCATTTCTGATTAGTTAACCCAGAGAAGAGAAGTGATTTAAGGATGCAGGGTGGAAAAGCTTAAATACTCACTTATTTACCTGAATATAAGATAAGAGGTCAGACTCTGATAATACGAACATACTATTTCATGAAAAAATATTTCAAATATGAATTGCGAATTCCAAGGTTTGTTGTAAGTAACGGGGCTACTTGCCAGGTGTTTAAAGCACCATTGCAGATGGTCAGGGACAGTCTGCCTATCAAGCAATTATTTGTGCTCTAGTTTTCTGTTTGGTGAGCTGTTCAAGTCATCTTTTGTTACCTTCAAAGTAAAGCCAATGCAAAGGAATTGCCATCAGGGTTCTTCATGGGACATTCTGTTCCATTGACTTCAAGTTGTTTTGACACTTCAATAAGATCATCCCTCAAAATAAGTGAAATGATGGATGCCAAAGAATGCTAAAGTAATTTGTGCTTGCAGAAGTCTGGGAATAGAGATAAATATACATTAAACAGTTATCTTTTTCAAGTGATAGCGTTACCATCTTAACTTACAACTGACCAAAGGACCCTGCTCACTTTCTTAACTTTCCAACTATAAACATTTGTTCAAAATTTCCAGTGAATTTCATTTACATATCTATGTAATACAAAGTTCATGATTCTATGGTTTTCAGAGTTCCATCTAACATTCCTTTCATGTTTTGAGGCAGAGAGCAGATTGCCAGCATTTAGTTGTGGTAATTTTTGCTCCATTTGGTATTTACCAGAAAATTTAATGGATATGTTTTCTGCCAAAGGAGACTCATGGGCTGTTATAATGGTTAATCATTAGGTATTTGGCTCCAACCTACTTTAGAGTTTTCTCTTTAATTAATGTTGGCAATTCAAGTAGCTGATTTGAATATATGCTCCGTTTTTTAAACTCTGACTCATTGTCAACAAAATACCATTCAAGTTCAAACCAAACAGAAAGCTGACAATGAAACACAAAGCCAACTTCAGATTTGGCCTTATGTATGTGGCAGAAGATAAGTAAATATAAATAATTATCCCCTCTGATAACTATCTCAAGTGACTGAGCAATTATTTGGTAGTGGACCAAGGCAACTGTAAAATCAATTTGTGTTTTAGCATTTTAGAGCATTCTAAACGGTGTGATGTGATCACCATTTGTAACCTTCCCAGCTGGCTTCTGACAGGCAAAGTCAATGGAGGATGCCTGATTCACTTAACAGCCACATGCTTCACATAACAATTGTAGTTATTTGCTAACGACATGGGCAAAAAAAGCTCATAAAATGGAGCACAACTCACTGAACAACTGTCTTGTTTAGCAATGGAAATTTGGGACTCCATTGCAGTCATAAATTGAGGACTTTACAAAGCAGGCTTCACACAATTAGGAAAGCCCACCTGCAATGAGGAAAATCCTCATAATTTTATTAGGCTGACCTTCAAATGGAAAGCGCCTTCAAGTGAACACTAACCTGCAATATCACTTCAAATAGGGTATTGCCTTTTCTACATAAGTATATCCATGGAAAATCTTTTTGAAGTATTTGCAATCAGATCACAATTCACAGTTTTTGGGCAATAATGCAGTTTCTCCTAAACTCATCTTTCTCTGAAAATCTCCCCCTCCTTCCCAAAGCAAGGCTGACTTCATCCCTTTTAATTTTCCAGGAGTCCTTCAAATACTGCCATCAAGCCTAGGGAGAGTCCAAAGGATGGAATAGTGAGGTAAGTCATTGGAAAGATTTTCTCTCTATCCAATATTTCTTCTCTTTTTAGCTTCGTCCTTTTTTTAAATGTAGTCTTAAAAGTTTTTAAATAACAATTGTTGTTTGGCTATATTTATTGTTTTCTAGCTATGCTGAAGGCCACCAAGAGTCACTTGTTTGTTAAATGGGCAGCCATATAATTTGACAAATAAAAATGCAACTGAAGGATTGGCATTAGGTTTTGCATCCACTGTCTTTCATGAGCTGTCTTTGATCAATAAAGTTATTCAACTGAAGCCCAATTAAGGATTTAACGTTATGGTCCGATGGATTTTTTTCCTCCAGTAATTATTACAAAATATTATATAATCCTCCTTTAAGAAAATGGAAGTCAGTCAAGTCCACATTCTGCTTTATATTAACATGCATATTAAATAATGCTCAGATCAGTGTTTTGTCCAGCAATTGCAAAAAATCCTTCACTCAAGAAGATTCTTTGTTTTCTTCTTCATAGAATATCTTCCTTGGCTCATGTGCTTGAATATTCTCCAGTTGATCTGCTCTGCAAACACTTTCCTGAAAGACCACCCACTCTCTTTGACCTGCTTTGGCCTGCTATAATCAAGTGGTTTTATGCTAATTTTCACCTTAACTCCCAAAGCATCCAATATACTGTTAAAACAAAACAAAACAAAATAAGAATTAGTTCAGTAATTGGTAAGGAATGGATTCATTCAATAGAAGTAATTAAGTCGATTTCTGATCTTTCTTTCTTTCTACATTATCAGATTGTTTGTTTGTTTATTAGATGACATGTAGGTTTATTTGTATCATATTCTTCCTTGAGCTTTCTACATATCACAGCATGTGAACTTCCTGTGCTTAACCAGGGATGGCAACAAGTTGTTAAGGCCAAGTTACCAGGAAACATTCCATTCATTCCATGTGGCCAGAGTTTGGAATGAATAATTGTTGGATTGAACTGGCACCATTTCTGATCTGTTGCTGCCAAGGAATAGGCATTTAAAAGTAAGAAGCCATGAAAGAGATGTGTGTGGTGGATACGCAAGAAGAACTTAACTCCATAATCCCAGTAAAAGACTACTAGACAATTTGGTCACCATAAAAACATCACTTTGATTTCATTAGCCAAAGTTGCATTATACATCCAAAAATTCAGAAAAGCCTCAGAATACATCCAAATGAGGCAAACCCTTTTTGGATGAAACCACATTAATACCAAACTTTGTTACTTTGTACAGTACTGACAAAACTTTGTCTAATATAAACTGTGCTCTTCTAAGAATGGATGCATTTGTCCTTTAGGTTTCCAACTTAGAAAAAAATAATAATTCGGAAGGAAAGAAGTAGACTTTTGATTTTTTCAGTTTATTGTAAATCTTTTGTCTGCAAATTTCATTAAGTCCAAACCAAATGAAACTATTTTCATTCCTCTTCATTTTCATTTTATAAACTAACCAGCAGTTCTACTATCTTATTTCTTATTGTAGTCATTGGGATTTTCAGTTTGGGTAATGTTTGCCCAGTGAGGAGTGTTTTTCTTTTTGTTGTTGTTTTTCTTTTTCTTTTTCTGTTTGTTTTTCGTTTTCG
>JAEANM010013454.1:0-14389 GCA_017656035.1 Myanophis thanlyinensis | reverse complement strand
TCTGTAGAGCTTGCCTTTCTTGAAAGGTACTGTTCCCGAACCATGTGGTGATGTTGCCCGTCAGGATGCTTTCTACTCTTCAGGAGTAGAAGTTTCGGAGCACTGCTGGGGGCAGTCTGAAGTCTTTAAGTCGTCTGAGATGATATAGGCGTTGTCGGGCCTTTCTCACTACGATGTCGATGTGTTTTGATCATGTTAGGTTTTGTGAGATGTGGACGCCTAGGTATTTGAAGCAGTCCACCCTCTCTACTGGGCTATTGTTGATTAAATGAAAACCAAACCACGTCATGGCTTAGCATAATATATATGGCTTCCTGCCCACCTGCTTCAATTTTAAAAGGTCCATTTTATGTGTTTAGCTCTGAAGCTGAGTCATGCGGTTTCTGGAATTTTGTCCATGTTGAGCAATTTTGGGGGTAAAATTAAAATTTATTTTGAGGCTTGCTACATACTCTTTAAGACAGATGCCTGAAGGCCATAACAATCCTGGCAAATACCAGCGCACAAGAGCTTTCTGCTGACAGCTTTAGGGACAAAGTCTAGGGACAACTCTTGTCCCTAGAAAGAAACAAGCCCTTGTCTGTTTAAGTAGTGCTTCTAGGTAACTAGTAGCAGGACAATCTCACAAAGCATTGGCTTTGGGTATATGAAACCCGTAACACTGTAGTTTGAAGCAATCTTGTCACCTAAAGACTCCTAAGGAAAGAGAAGGGATCCTGCCTATTCATTCATCAATGATTTCCCTGCTCCAAAGAAGAGCTTTGAATGGATCCTGTTTGTGAAATTTTAGGAAGCACAGCAACCATCTTTGTCTCAGCAACTTTTTCTGGACTAAAAACCTGCACTTAATGACATTTAATGTTAAAGATGGAGCCATCTCTTAATTGCATCTGACAAAACGTGCATTGCACAATCCCGCTTCCAAAGAACGGCTGCAATCGACTAGACTAGAGCCTCTACTTTCCCAAGTACATTTGCAACTCTTGCTCGCTTGAAGTGAAAATTCTGCAGTTGCCCATAGCAACCCAAAAGGCTATGCGGCTCTTCCCACAGAAAGGCTGTTAATTGCAAATCATTCTTGATGAAAGAGGAAATTGCTTTGCTATGCGTGCAAAGGGAGCAATCAGAAATTAAGATTGAATTTTTAACATGGGATGTATCACCAGACAAGCTTGTTGCCTTCTGTCCTGCGTGGAGGAGGAAAGACAAAGGGGCCATGCAGGCGCCCCAAACATCCAGGCAGCATCTGCCCTACAACCTCTGCCTTCTGGCAGGAAACAAGGAGGGGAAGAGGGGCTTAGGATTCAATGCCACCACCACCCGCTTTGCTCTTACAAGTTGCTGCTTGCATCTGGCAAACACTGCACATGTCAGAAGAAAGCAATATGTTTTTGCCAGGAAGCGCAAAGGAAGAGGGGTATTTTCCTGGGGAGATGAAGAGCAGAGCTTTGGCCTACCCTATGCGGCCCCACTTCTTTTCAGGCCACCATGTTGGCTGCCACGGGGAAATAGATAACCCACAATCCATTGGCTAGGTTGTACACTAAGGTGAGCAGGGAAAGGTCAACAATGTCATCAGGATGCTAGTGGGGAAAGCCATTCCTGGGACTCCAGACAGGAGCTGCATTGTCCCGATCCGGCTAGGATCATTGTGGCATCCCCAGGGTCCTGTGATTAAGATTCAAGCATTTATCAGTCGGCATTTCTTTATGACAATGGAAGCATCTCGGGATCTTGTGATCATTTATGACCTTCCCAGCTGGCTTTGGACAAGCAAAATCAACAGGGAAGCTGGATTTATCGAAACCAAGTGATTCACTTAAGAACTGCAGTGATTCACTTAACAATCATGACAAAGAAGCTGTAGAATCAGGCGTGATTCACTTAACAACTGCTTGCCTAGCAATGGAAATTATGGTTCCAGCTGTACTTGTGAGTCGAGGACTGTCTGTACAGTTTGCAGGTGATGCCCACTGGGATCAATGGCAGGAAAGAGAATAAAGGCTCCTCTGTCCCAGACTTTATCCAGCTCACTTGCAGTCAGAAATGCTTCCATGGACAAGGTGACCTGACTATAATTTAAAGCCTAGCAACAAGGGGGTTCAGGTAATATCCCAGAAGACAGCAAAGACATCAAAATCAAAATGACTCTGGTGGGATGAAAAACTCAGCCTGAACCTTAAATTTAGCCAATATCAATGCTTGGTTGCATATTTCTTTTTAAAAGTCAGAATTCAGTATTCAAGGTTATACAAATGGAAATGCTTAGCTTGGGACAGCAGCTGAACATGAGTCATGAACATCTGATACTGTCTTTAAATCAGCTAAGTTTTAAAAAGCTATGATGAGCCTTTTCAGGCCCTAGAATCAGCAAAGTGATATGAATGAGGAAAAAAAAGCCAGTGCAATTTTAGCATGCACTGCTAGAAACCATAATGTTCATATTCTAAGAAGTAATAATTCCACTTTATTATACATAAATGGGATTTTATCGGGAAAGTTGTTGGGTCCAATTCTCACTTCAAGAAGGGTGCAGATAAGTTGGAAGGGGTTCAGAGAAAGAGAAGATTGATGCCTAGTCCTCTGGAAAACTTGTCTTCTCAAATGAAATTGAAAGAAGTGGAAATATATATACAGCAATGTTTCTCAACCTTGGCAGCTGTCATGGCTGGCTGGGAAATCCTGGGAGTTTGAAGTCCACATAGCTTAAAGCTGTCAAACTTGAGAAACACTGGTATACAATAGTCACCTGGAGAAGATATGGTGCTTTTTATGGATATTCTTGTGTAAAGGCTGATTTAGAGTTGCCCACAACTGCACATAGGTGTTGCACATACCTATGCTGCAAATGGATTGATGGGCAAGGGTAGATTTCAGATGGCTGCAGATGGGCCAATTGGTTGATCTGACTTCCTGTTCTGTGCTTTGCTGTTTGCCTCCCAGCCAGAATGTCAAAATTTGCAGACCTCTGAATGCAACAGCTATGCCTACCAACAACAGATCGACGTGCAGCACCAGAGAGCCCTAAGACAAACAAATGGTTTAAATTTTTTTACAATGTTGTTTTTAAAATTCTTCTGTATGTGGCCCAAGGATGAAGCATCACTGCACCAACAGTCTAATAGTAATTCGGTCGTATCTTTTCCTCAATAGCACCCTCAAAGCCCCTGCCATCTCATTATGTGAAGCAAGCCTGAATCACCCCGGGTTCAGGCGGGCAAACACAATTTCCAACCTCATGAATGGAGAGCAACCAGTCTTCCGGTCTGCCCTTTGCTGTCGCCCAGTATATCCAGTGATCCTGGTGGGATCATATTATGCAAGCTGTGGGGGGGTGCCTCCTGGGGAAAAATTACAGTTACTTTTCTCCATAAACATTCCTGGATTCTGAATGCCTGATGGAGATTTTCCCCCTGGAGGAAGTTTCATACCTGATTGTGGTAAGTGGGGGCTGGGGGGGGTAGGGGGGGGAGGAATGAGCTGTCACCGAGATCTTGACCTACAGAGAGAGTGACCTTGGTCACAAGCCTTAATTAATGGTGAGAACAGACTTGCCTGTCAAGGTTGGGAATGGTTGAACGGTCTTGTGAGCATCACTGTGGGCAAGCTGCTCTTTGAGCCCAATGCACTCACAGGGTGTGGCTGTGGGGAAGATGGGAGACCGAAGGAGCATCAGTATGTTACAGGTACTGAACTCAGGTAGTTACAACGGCACTGAAACAAATGATTTATGACTGTTTTTCATACTAGACCGTTGCAGCCTCCCCATAATCATGGGATCAAAATGTGGAAACTTGGCAGCTGGGAGGTATTGATGGCGGCTGCAGTATCCGGAGGGTCATCATTTGTTACCTTCCCAGATAGCTTCTGACAAACTCCACTAGACAAATGACTCCCTTTACACAATGTGGCAAAAATGTTATAAAATGAGGCAAAACTCACTTAACTGCCTTGCCTGGCAATGGAAGTTTTGAACTGAATTGTGGTCATAAGTCAAGGCCTAGCCATATTTATCAAAATAAAGGTAGGATATAAATAAGTGTTTAGGCTTTCTACTGGGTGCAAGGGAGCCCTGACAATTTCTGTCCATAGCCAAGGGAAGAGGCAGATGCCTTTTACAGCTAAGGGGTCAGGCAGCTGAAAAGACTCATCACATCAGGCAGTGCCCCACTCTCTCCTCATCGTTGATCTGGAAAACCCCCCCCCCCACACACTAGTAAGAGGACGAGAAGTTTCCCAGCAGCACCCAGAGAAAACCTCCTGCTTCCCCAGGCCAATGCCAAAAGCAGGACTCCTTCCTTCCCAAAGTACAGGTGAACAGGGGACCTAGGCATGGCCCCAATATACCAAGAGAGGATGGCAGATAATCATTTCATATTAAGTGGGAGCCATTGGAACCTGAATGATAAACTTTCAGAGGGCAGTCTCCGCCAGAGAGCTGAGTGGAAAATGCAGGTGGTGTTTCTAGGGACACAGTGGCGCCCTGACTGAACCAGCCTCTCTCACACTCCTCATCCAGTTAGGAAATGGCTCAAGCAGCAGAACAATTGCACACGATTCCACCAGGGCCCTGGATGTTATTTCTGCAATTATGTGATTGAGGAAATTATTACTAATAACCCAGACTAAACATCTGGCTGACTGATGAACTGTAAGAAAGCAAAGATAGCAACAGTAATGGGTACCTTGGGTGGAATTGTGAAACATCTGGAGCAGTTCTTGGACACCTTCAGCATTGGCACAATTCCCATCAGTCAGTTAGAAAAGCCAGCTTTACTTGGAACATCCTGCAATAAGACCTTTAACAACAGCTGTCTATCACAGTTACTAGGGAAAGACTTGATAGGTAGATTATACACAGTACTGGAATGTAAAGCCACCCAGCTCTAAAAGAACAGACCGTGTAGCTTACAATATTTAAAAAGTAAATGTGAGTATCAGACAAAGGTCAATAAAACTAAAAAAGAGTCATGGGCTGCTCTTAAAAAGACTTCAGAGGCTGTCTGAAGGGTGGAAACCACACATCTCTCTCTCTCTCTCTTCCAATGGTGGGGGTGTGACACGTGTGTGTGCTTCACTATCTTGCTCCTTCAGATGTTTGACCAGGCTGCCATATTTAGATAAAGGCAGTGTTTGCACAGCAAGCTCACCCAGGGCTAATTTAACCATCTGGGTCTGCTGATTAGAAGCCACACACCCAATTCTAAAGTAAGCACAAGCTGAGGTTGCACAGCATCCTACACTAAAAGAGACCTTCTTGTTCCAGGTGTCAGGTGAGTGCAGTCCAAAGAGAGGCAGAGTTGCGCATATTGGGGTGCGTGGGTGCGTGGGTGGATGGCTGGGTTGTGCTTTACCTGGGAGAACCTAAATGGGGAAACTAAGCAGAGGTATGCCAGGGAATCCCAAAGGTGCTTTTTTCAGGCGGCAACGGGACTTTGCTTTTTCTCTGAAGGCCTTTCCCTTCTCATCCAAGAAGCTTCTTCAGCTCTGACAAGAGAGCCCCCGCCTCCTCGCGCCTCTTTCCCCAGCCACCGCAAGGCAGCCTTTAAGGGCTAGAGCCGCGCACGAGGGAAACGCAGCCGAGCGCCAGAAGCAAAGCTGCTCGGTTCAAAGAGCAGTTCTGAGTGAAGCAGCGTCTCTCAACCTTGGCGGCTTTAAGAGGTTTGCACTTCAACTCCCAGAATGGGAACTGGCGTCGCCAAGGTTGAGAAACACTGGCGTAAAGGAATAGCAGAGTCACAGCGCTGGAAGGGACCCCCGAGATCTTCCAGTCCAGCCCCGCTCAAGCAGGAGACCCTCGCCCCTTTCAGCCCAAGGGCTCCCCTTGAAGCGACGGGCCGCCTTCCTTTCCTCGCGCGAGTGACCCGCAGCCGCCGGCCATGAGGCTCGCATCGAACATAAATCATTCAACGCTGGACACGCCCCCTTTCCTTTCCGGCCGCACAAAGCCCTCCAGAGAGAGAGAGAGAGAGATTGACAGATACCAAATGCTTCGTCTGACGTCACACGCATGCGCAAACCGCCCTAAGGGCGAGAAGGGCAACCCGCTCGGCGGCGGCGGAGGAGGAGGAGGAGGGCGGTGCCGCGCCGATTGCGCAGGCGCAGCGGCCGTTGGGCATCTCCGGCGAGGGCCGCTCCGCGCAAGCGCCGCGCCCGCTCTGCTCTGCCTTTCCCTCAGAGGCGGCGCCGCTCGGGGCAGGAGAGGAGACGCCGCCGCGATGGGCTCGGAGAAGGACTCGGAGTCGCCGCGCCCGGCCTCCCTCCACGCCGCCGCACCGCCGGCTAAGTGCCCGAAGGCGGGCGGCAGCGGCGGGGGCTCGGGGCCCGGAGGAGGCCGGGGTCGCCGCCGCCGCCTCCTGAGCTTCCAGAGCGTCTTCTCGGCCGCCGCCTCAGCCGCCTCGTCCTCGGGCGCAGGGGTCCGTCGCCGCCGCCGCCGCGCCAAGGCCAAGCCGGAGCCCCCGCCGGCGCCCGAGA
The DNA here is from genome assembly GCA_017656035.1 of Myanophis thanlyinensis. NCBI lineage: Eukaryota > Metazoa > Chordata > Lepidosauria > Squamata > Homalopsidae > Myanophis > Myanophis thanlyinensis. Next base: position 7,915 of record JAEANM010013454.1, on the reverse strand, counting down.
CGGGGCTGGAGGAGCGCGAGGCGTCGCCCGAGGAAGGCCTCCCGCCGCCGCCCCCGCCGCCGCCGCCTCCCCCGGCCTCTCCCGCCGCCTCCGCCTCGGCCGCCCCGTCCTCCCCGGCGGAGAGCGAGGGCGAGCCGTGCGCGGCGGGGTCGGAGGAGGAGGAGGGCGGCGGCGGCGGGCAGGCGTCGGAGCTGGAGTGCCCGCTGTGCCTGGTGCGGCAGCCGTCGGGCAACGCGCCCCGCCTGCTCTCCTGCCCGCACCGCTCGTGCCGCTCGTGCCTCCGGCAGTACCTGCGCATCGAGATCACCGAGTCGCGCGTCAACATCAGCTGCCCCGAGTGCAGCGAGCGGCTCAACCCGGCCGACATCCGCCTGCTGCTGCGCGACTCGCCCCAGCTGGTGGCCAAGTACGAGGAGTTCATGCTCCGCCGCTGCCTGGCCGCAGACCCGGACTGCCGCTGGTGCCCGGCCCCGGACTGCGGGTGAGGAGGGACGGAGGGAGGGAGGGAGGACAACCGGGGCGTAAGTTAAGGCAGTGTTGCTCAACCTTGGCGACGGTAAGACGTTTGGACTTCAACTCCCACAATTCCCCAGCCAGCAAAGCTTTGAAAAGCCGGCTGGGGAATTCTGGGAGTTGAAGTCCAAACATCTTAACGTCGCCAAGGTTGAGAAACACTGGGTTAAGGAGTAACAATTAAACCCAGTTATTGTGTCTGTGTAGGTGGACAGACAGAAATACTGTGGCTCCTTCTATCCCAGGCTTTTCACTCTAGCTCTTTAAAGCGCTGGGCTGGGCTGGGCTGGACTGGACTGGGGGGATTGGTGATGCTGCTACCTCTTCTCCTGACAGAATTATTGTTGAGGTGTGTCCTGTATACCTTCCCTGCATCCAGCAGGTCTCCCTGTAGATGCTCTCTGTGGCTTTCAGTCACTAAGAAAAGAGATGTCTAGGCCTGGGTGGGCAATTGTGGCTCTTTTATGACTAGTGGACTTCAAATCCCAGAATCCCTGGGCAAGGCAAGCTAAATAAAATGGAGAAAACATTTTGAAGTGTAAGGGTTCCTTTCACTTACACCTCACAATGTTTTCTCCATTTTATTTAGCTTGCCTTGCCCAGCGATTCTGGGATTTGAAGTCCACAGGTCCTAGAAGAGCCACAATTGCCCACCCCTGGACTCTAGGCTCTTGAACGAGACCTCTTTAAAACAGTTACAATCTTGAAAGGCTTCTGTTTACTTGGAAGTTTTATCATTAGATATATGAAATGTAGCACTTTACATGTAAAGCTGGTTTGCCCCTTGGGGTGGTGGTGGTGGTATTGAATTGGAGGAAAGATCGGTATGTCAAGTGATTCTTCGGAGTTGCTGAGAATCAGCCTAGGTTAGCTTTAGATGATAGTTCCCTCTAAGTAAGATAAATCCTTAAAGAGATCTCATTATGGCAGCTTACTTCATCCTGGTGCCTCTGATTTAAGTTGTTGAGGGGACTGCATGATAATACTGAGACTTCTGTACCTAGAAATCCCATTAATAGACTAGGTGGGTGTGGAATAATGTTTTAAGAGAAAGGTTGGAGAACTGGTGGTAGCTAGTGCCAGGGAGTACTGTCGAATCATCCCAAATATTTTTGTGATCCACTCTTGGACAGCAAAACCTATCTTGGAGGAATTGATGAGCTAGAATAGTGTTTTTCAACCTTGGCGACTTTAAGATGTTTGGACTTCAACTCTCAGAATTCCCCAGCCAGCAAAGCTGGGAGTTGAAGTCCGAACATTTTAAAGTCACCAAGGTTGAGAAACACTGGACTAGAAGGTCTTTAAGGGGGTATGAATGCTTTTTTATGGGACGGGGAGATAACTGAGAATTTTCGTGGATAGGGTAGAGATGCTAAATGGTTGTCAGTACATCCTGTTTGGGGTGAGTTTGATGTTTTTTCCCTGGTATGCTGTTAACATGATTAGTTAATTTCAATTTATCTATGGATTTGTTATGCCCATCTTCAAAATGGCTGGACATGAAGCCACTGATTTGCAGCAATTACTGTAGAAGGAAGGGATCTGAAAAGGGGGGCTCTGATTCCAAGTATCACCCACCCCTCAGGTAAAACTTACTGTTTCCTTATATAGTATTACTTTTCAGCAAGCTCTTGCTCAAATTAGTTTGTCGATTCTGCTAGTCCCATTCTCTTGGTCCAAGGAAAAAGGCAAGAGCAAACCACTTCTGAAAATTTTGCTGAGTAAACTGCAGGGACTGGTCTAAGGCACAAAAAAGAAGAAAATCAAATATAGAGTGCATAAAACTATGTCAACAGTTCTTTACAAAAGTAAAACTCTTGCCAATCACTGTGATTGGGTTTCTTCTGCAAATTATGTTTCTAAAGTATCAAATAATTCTGTGTCTTTCCCAAAATCAGCCCACATTTTCTTATATCCTCAAGAGATATGAAAGAGAACACAATTTGTCCAGATTGTTGTAGGGTCTCCTGCTTGGGCAAGGGATTGGACTAGAAGACCTTCAAGGTATCTTCCAACTTTCTTATTTCCACCAAGAACAAATGCTGTGGAACTGCTAGCAGACCCAGAATGTGAATCATTGTAATTTGGTGGGTCACACAGTTGGAGAGTGAGAAATGGCCTACTCTTGGCAAATTGTCAGAATGAAATCAACAAGAGACTTTTGCTTTCACTTCTGTTTTCTTTTAAATCAGCCTCCTTAGAGTTTCTCTTATGCAGCATTGAGGAAGTTATTTGAGGTGCAGTTTTCTTTAAATTATGCAACTTAATATAAAGGATGAGGGGGTGTTATTGTAATAAATAAATTATATTGCTAAATGTAAATTATTAACTCAGATCCATAGGTTTCTGTCAAATATATTCATGTTTTGTTAGCAATAGCCAAAATTGCTTTTGGAAAAGTTTTGATATTTAAATAATTCTAAAGTATTTTTTCTTTATTAAATTCTGTGGAATTTCATAATCACCGTATCCCGGATGTTCCTGAAATTGATGTTGAAATATCCCCAAACAGTTTCCTTTATAGTGAATTTGAAGGGTTTTACTAAATTCATACTTAACAATGGTAATAGGTTTCATGCTATACTACGTTAAAAAGATATATTTCTCCTAGTTGCAGAGCTGTACTCTAAAGAAATGGCAACCATTCCTTCATTCAGATATTTATCCTGCCTTTATTTTGGTCAGCTCAAGGTAACATACATATATAAGTCCCCTGCCTCCTCTTCACCATAGCCACTACCTTGGGAAATTATTGGGGCTGAGAGAGAATGCCGGGCCCAAAATATATCTATACGTATGCAGTACAAAATACATAGAAATATTACTTTTCATATTTAAGTCATAGTTTTGGAATAATGTGTGGCAGCAATCCTAATATAATAGCATGCCAGTTTCATGAACAGTATATGCCAGTTAGCCTGGTGGTGTGTGTGCATATATTTGTACAGTTTGAAGAGTAACTATGCGTGAAGAGTAACTATGTGAAGGTTACAGTACATTGTCAAGATCTTTGCTCTCTGAAGTCTTAAGGTCTGTTTGTGTTCTTGCTGGGTTCCAGAAAATGCATCTGGTTTTCTTCTCTTCTTACATGTTTTATACAGAATTTTTGTTCCCAAGTTTCAGAAATCAGTTTCTCTCTGAATTACAGTGCAAATGTATCCCAAGAAATATAATATAGGGTGAACTGATAGCTTCTGCATTCCATCCTTGCTGTAAGCATCTTCATAAATTGGCAGACTTAGCTATTCTGCCTGGGAAGGTAAATTGCAGACCTAATGGCAAGAGTGTGTTTCCATGGCAATGCTGTCTTCTGCTGCACAGTGAGATCTGCATACAAATCTGGAAGTAGGTTTTTCTTTGTGGTCAGCTTGTGTTACAGCCTAGTATTTATTGGGCTTTCCCTGCCAGAAATATGGACAGCATTCAGGACACCAAAATAATGTCTGCATTATTGCAGTTAAATGAGATGAGCAGGACATGGCGAGGCACAGATTATTCCGAAAGCTTGAAAAACCGTAAGACTTTGTGAAGGAACACAGATTCAGAAAACAACCTCCCTCCTAGTATCTGCAGGGATCCCGAATGGCAATATGCAGAATTGAGTTTGCTTTATCAACCTGGAATGCTGGCTGCAAGGGGTGAGAGAATAGGAAATTAGATAGGAGAATGGAACGGTGGGGTGGGGGGTCTTCTGAACATGCATTTCTTTGCAAAGTTTGAGATTCCTTTATGCCTTCTGATTTTTCTCCAATGTGAGCAAATGCGATTTTGGTTGCACATCAGTCAGAAAAAGAGTTCCCTGTGAATATTCAGAATTGTTCTTATATTGCTTTAAGCTAGCAAACTGGTTGTCTTTCAGTGCTACTGAGAGTTGAATGATCCATGCCTCCTCACCTTATTCGCACTTTCTTCTTATTCATTATTTAGCTATTCTTAAACAAGGCTGTTCTGTACTACTGTATTTTCTGTTTCCAATTGTGCATTCTGTTCTAAAACCTGCAGTACATAAAAAAGAAAAAACCATTCATATTGAGGTCTGCAGTATGGATCTGAAACTGACGTGATAGGGGCACAACTGAAATGTATAATTTGGGCTATGTGTGTTTAGATGTTAGAATCTTATGGTAAGATTCTAACTAGGGAGATGGGGCGGTATATAAATCAAATAAATCTAATCTAATCTAATATGGGTTGTCTGATCACAAGCAAGATATGAGCCGTTTAAAGAATTCTTTTTTTATTCCTGAAAAACTAGAAATATGTTGTTTGTATAATACTCTGCCAGTACAGCACACATTGTCCATTGAACTCTGATTCTGAAGCACAAGACTTGTGAGGTAGCCGTTGCCCTTCATACTTTAGTAGTTTCAGATGACTAGAAGTGGATTAATTCTGTCACAGGAATTCTGGTGATAAGGTTTGGAGTATTTGTGTTGCTGGATAATCAAAATGTCTGTTTGTATCTATTGGGGGATTAATGAGACTTCTGAAAAGGCAGTACAGAAGCCAGTCTGGATTCCCAACAACTGCTTACACAATACAGTTTTTTTTAAATGTTATTTTATGGAGGGTTATATACATAGGTTAAAAAATCAGAATCCTGAATTTTTAAAAAGGTATGTGAAAGCCAATAAATTCCCTGTATTTCTAATGCAGTTTCAAGGATTTCACTTTTGTCTCAGGTAGGAGAAAGGCGTTTTATGGCGAAGACCAAGTATCATTGGCAGTTGGTACCGCTTATGCAATTTGGAGAACATTTTCCAGGACAGAATGTGTTTTTCTGAAATACTTTTATAGTTATTTAGATCTCCTCTAATGGTTTTCCTAGGATGTGAACTCCCTGAATGCAACGTCCAAACATGATCTGGGAGTGTTCCTTGAAATCAGAAGAGATTCCATTTAATAACTTGTTTTTTGCCCTCATGCTTTCCTAGTGCTAAGCTTCCTTGCACATTAAAAATTCTAAGCCATTCTTCATTTCACCTTTCTGCCAATCTGCCATGCATCTTGACAGGTCAATATGTGGTGCTTCGCTTTAGTGATTCTATGGGCAGGTTTCAGTTGCTTGAACTCCTACAGAATATGAGTCATACAAGCCCTTTAAAGGTTTGTATTCTTTTGTCTGAGAAACCATAGTATGATCTGAATTACATGAGTATTAACAATCAGAAGAGTGAAGAAGGTGCCACCTGTGAGGTCTTGATCTTCTCGCATGGATAACAGTTATACATGTATTAGCAGTTCTTCAAACAAGGCACAAAGCATTTTAAGCTTTAATCAGCACCTTCATTTAGATTCAGAAGGGTATTAATAACCAGTGGAGGTTTACTAAGTCTGTGTAGTATGTTTCCAGAACTAAGCAAATGGCTGCATTCTGCATGGTTTAGATTTCTGATTACTTCCCAGTGGTAGTGACATGTAACAAATATTGTGTGATACGGAGAAATTGTTAAGCTGGGATGTGGGGAGGCTGAGAACAATGTTTTTGCTAGATAGCTGAGTACATTAACTGTGTTTTTCCCCTGTGACAAGTGGTCCCAGCTCATTTAAAGGTTGTCAGTTAAATATGAATGCCCCTAGAACAGCAATCCCCAACTTTTCTGGCACCAGGGACCAGTTTCTCATAGAAGACAATTTTCCCATGGACCAGGAGAGGGGATGGTTTCATGTGCAACTAGATCCAGCACATGTGCAGATGAAGCTTCAGTCACTCACCTTCTGCTTGCATGGCCCGGTTCCAAACAGGCCACGGATTGGTAGTGGTCTGCGCCCGGGGGCTGGGGACCCCTGCTCCAGAAGATTGATGGATTATATGCAATCAAGTCAGTTTTAGTTCTTTGCAGTCACATAAGTAGGTTTGGTCCTTCAGGACCAACATTCAGAAGTATCAATGGGTTTTCCTGGCATTTCATGTTTTCTCGAGACTGGACGACACTACTTTTTTCTTTCAACTGAATAAGTAGAATTTATGATGCCTACTGCTATCAGAATGCAATACATGTTCACTATGGAAAGATACATTGAAGAAGTAACAATGTTTAATTAGGATACATTCCTTGATTGTTGAAATGGCTGAGATACTTTTTCTGCCTCATTTTGTTAAAACCAAATTTGGTTTCAGTAGTTTTTATAATTTCATAGTACGGTATATCTTATTGGGAATAAAGTCCAGGATATTGTAGTCTCATGGCAGCTTCTAAAACTAACCAGTTTATCAATGTATCAGCCTCTATAGATTCCCTCAGTTGGAAACACAATACATGCACAAATGTATCCAGCTTATAAACATTTTAATAGAAATGTAATCAAGGAAGCCAAGCCATAAAATATATGAGAATTTTAGCATAAAAATGTGCTAAATTTATATTTCAGAAGACCAGTATGTGTGTTTGATGAATGCTGTAATATAATTGGTTGAATTAAAGGCAAAATTATATGGCATTCCCTCAATAAATTAAATGTTTAAAGCTCTGTAGATGGGCTCTGCTTAATTTACTTCTAAATAGGCAATAACATCACAGCTAATCTAGTTTCTTAGAGAAGGCCATTATTCCATATTACAGAAGCAATTACTGAAAAAAATCTAGCCTCGATTTTCCTAACTTCTTAGTAATAGGGAACTACAAATAATTTTGTTCAATATTCTCTTATTCAGGGGTGTCAAACTTGTGTCATCACATGACACATCACAGCTTTTTCCCCTTTGCTAAACCGGGCATGGGAGTGGCCAGCCTATGAGGCATCTGGCCCGCAGGCTGCGAGTTTGATAGCCCTGCTCTTATTTGATTCTAACTGAATTATTATAGGTATTCCTGAAGGTACCTTGATGTCAAGTCATATAAAACTTTATAGGTTAAAAACAGTATTTTAAATGGAATAAAATGTATTGGTAACCAGCATGGGGCCTACAGGACAGGTATAATACAGTAATGCTTATGGTGCCTAATTCCAGTTAACATATTTACTTGAACCCCACTTTTATTAATTTAACAAAATAGCTCAAGGTAGTGAATCTTCCTCCTCCTATTTTCTGTATAATAACAACCACTTGGGCTTGAGTTGGGTTGAGAGAGAGTGGCTGGCCCAAAGTCACCAGCTGACTTTATGGCTAAGACAGAATTAGAACTCATATTCTCCCACTTTCTAGCCTAGTGCCTTAACTTCTAGAGCAGGTGTGTCCAATCCTTGGCCCATGGGCCACATGCAGTCTTGGGCAGCTAGTAATGCAGCCCCAATAATAAAATACACATTTTAAATATTTTTTTTTAAAAGGAAGCTTGTTATTTATATATATATATATTATTTATATATATATATATATATGTTTTTCACGGGTGTAGGTATGCAGGTCTAGGTCTTTTCGGGTCTTTTCTCGTGTAAGTTTCAGAGTCTTTTTGCAACG
>JAEANM010013453.1:0-14389 GCA_017656035.1 Myanophis thanlyinensis | reverse complement strand
GTTTTTATCTGCTGTAAACCGCCTCGAGTCCTTGTGGAGATGGGGCGGTATATAAATTTAATAAAATGAAATGAAAAATGAAAAATTGGCCACTATTCATATAATATTATGTTGACTATTATTCCAGAATAGCTTGATGAAAGATTCCAATATCAGTTTGTTTTAAGTTCGCCTGGCTCTGTCCAAACTCAGTAAATACTTTTGCCTTTAGAAAATCCGTAATGCAGAGATTGGATAGATTAGCAGAGAGGGCTGTTTGCCTGTCCTCCTGTATTCTCTAAGGGCTGACATACGTGCAGAAAATGCCGTGTTGCATTAATTTTGACAGAGACATACCAGCCACACCCACTCAAGGTTGGCTTATGGACAGAGGAATGGCTCATTCTCTTGCCCAGCAAGAGAAATCAACAATTTCTTTATTTTGGCCCTACTGTCTATAGAATGCACTGGGTGGATTGCTGACAAAGGCAGAGCTTTTTGCTACTACACTGGAATGATCCTACCCCAGGATTATTTTGAATACATTCAAAGGAAGTTAAGAGCCGTCACCACCATGAAATAAAGCATCTCCTTTTATCATTGAAGAGGAGGTTCTCATTGCTTTGGAGAAGACAGCCAACAAGAAAGGAAAATTGTGAGTCATTTTAAGTCTAGTCAATTTAAATTAGTCTTCCAAGCAAATTCCCTGCCAGGTAATTTGTTGCCTAGAAGCTTCTGAAATAATTGATCCGACTGTTGAAAGACTGGTAATGATTCATCAATAAGGGGCAGAAGAAAGATAAGGAGCAACTTTTCAGGCAGCCAAAATTACCTGGCATCAGAAAACAGACTCTATGGTACTGTCTCAAATTGTGTTTTTAAAAAAAATTGTGCCAAGAATCTAGTATTTGCTTCTAGAAATGTACTACCTAATTAATTGAATAGGGGTTTTGTTCATTAGTTTTTAAAAGTATTTCAGCCGAGCATGTTATATTGTCATTGAACTGGTTTTATTTGCTCACAATTTCAGAAATGGATCCAAAGGAGCAGTCCTGTAGTAATTGGGAAGGAATAAACCCAGCACTGCAAGCAATAAAAGTGAGGAAAGACACATTTCACAATGAAGCTGAAATGGCTTTATCCAGTTTTACCCTGTAAGTCACGTCAGCAGTTACCAGAAGCAACCAGAAAAACAGAATATTGAAATCCAGAGAAGAAGAAAAAGTCCATGTTTTTGAACTGATATCATTACTTTCTTGTTCTGAAGCAACTTCTGAATAGTTTCCAGCTTTCAGTTTTGATTACAACTACCAGATTTTTTTCAAGCTTAACTCTGGCATTTGTGATCCTACAATTTTTCTTTAAATAACATGAGCATAAAACAATAAGAAACATTCTTGAATTCTGTTGGTTGATATCTAATCTCCTTTATTAGTTGAATACAATAAGACTTGTTCAAAGGGCTCCCCTCCCTCCCTCTGTCCCTCTCTCTGTGTTTGGGTATTCTGGTGAATCTTGTCAAGTTTGAAGATTGTGTGTTTAACATGATATTCAAAGCATATGACAGTCACATGCATTGCTACCATTAAGTAATATATCTCCAGAATGTTCTTAGAGATATTACTTAATATCATGTAATCTTGCTATATCAAAATTGACCAGCTTAAAGAGAGAAAGTAAGGTACTATAAAAACACTTCATCAAAGGTCCATATTCTCATGTATTTTTGATACCACATTCTTCTGTGATATGTTCTACTGTACTTATCAACTAGAATAGCTAGGATAAACCAGCATAAATGGTACAATTATTAACAATAACAATAATAAATTCCTAGGCCTAATGACTTGGAATGTTCAAAGCATTTCATAAATGCAGTATTATAGTTCTTGCAGCAATGCTGCTCACTAGGTTATTCGTGTATTTCATATTGCAGATCTATAAAACAACATATTGCAGATTTTTAAAACAGGATCACTTATTTAATGAGGATTTATAGCAAAAGCAGGGCTCATCGATCAGGTACTACGATAGCAGAGATGTCCAGATGAAAATATAGCTTCTAATACAAGAAAATTGTTGATTTCTTTCTTCTATTTCTGGTTCAGCACCTAGGTACTAAATGATAGGACTGTATAGGCTTTGACACAGTCTCTAAAAATGTTTTAGAACATATGGGAACATGAACATGACACCTTTGTGTAGCACTTTAAAATAGCCACATCTTTTTCCATGAATCATATGCTTGGAAGAATCATCTCAAGCAGGGGTATCAAACTTGATTTTATTGAGGGCCGCATCAGGGTTGTGTTTAACTCTGGGGGGCTAGGGTGGGCATGTGCAAGTTGACGTCACTCATGTTGGGGGCGCCCATGGTGGTCCAAGCACTCTGCCAGAGAAACAAGCTCCCAATTTCCATTTTTGGCTGGGATTGACTCCTGCAACCCTCTGCCAGAGAAAACGGAGATCGGGAGCCTATTTTCGCTGGCAAAGGCACCACAAGCCAATGCTTTGCTGTCTCCAGGCCAGCCCCATGGGCCAGATCTAAGCATTCCACATGTCGGATGTGGCCCATAGGCCTTGAGTTTGACACCCCTGATCTAAAGATTGGAACTGAAGTGCTGTGCAGTCCAACTGAATGAAACATACTGGAAAGTTAAGTATCTGTCCCCAAAATCAGAATTTCCAGACTACATCAACAATTAATTATGGAAGTCACAGTCCCAAGAAATTTGAAAAATGCTATGTTGAAGAAAGGGTCTTTTAAAAATTTGTCTTTTGTTAAACAAGCCAGAGAGACTTATTGTAGATCACAATGTTTTAATATCGTATACAAATACCATATCCAAGTGTTTTCCAGTTCCTCTTATAAGCATTTAGAGTACAAATAATCTTTGATTTACAACCATTTATTTAACAGCTATTCAAAGTTACAGCACTAAAAGTGTGACTTACGATTGGTTCTTACACTTACAACTGTTGCTATACTCCCACAGTCACATGATCAAAATTTGGGCACTTTGCATATAAATACAATGGGAGTCACATGATTGCCATTTACAGTTTTTCCAGAGGACTTCCGACAGGCAAAGTCAATGGACAAAGCCAGATTCACTTAATGACCACAGTGATTCATTTAACAGCCATGACAAAAAAGTTATAAAATCAGGTGGTACTCACTTTACAACTGCATCACTTAACAACAGACACTCCAGTCCCAGTTGTGATCATAAGTCGAGGACTATACAGGTAGTCAACTTATCTATCAAATTCCTCACTTTAAGAAATGAATGAAACCTATAAAAATAGGTTCTGTTTGGACCATTGACCATATTATTTTTTCCTGATTAATAATAACTTTAATTGTGGTGCCTCAAAATGGAACCAAAACCTATGGCTGTCAAATAGGCCCTAGGCTTCTGTCAGAGTATCAAGTTCAGAGCCTAACGTTATCTACTGCATCACTGCAAATTGCAGTTTTAAGTTGAAAGTTATTCCCCTTTCTTTAGATGTTGAGCAACTAAAAAAAGAGTATAAAAATTGCACAGATCTCTTAGATTTAAATGCACAGAACATTGCTTGAGGGGAGAGCATGAGAGCTCTGTATGGCTGTTGGTACCACATGCACTTAATTGCAGATTGCACAGGGGCAGTAACTCAGCATTAACCCAATGCACTAAAGAACCATCGTTGTTCAGCGACAGACAATTTGTGTTCAAGGCAACAGGCAGCATTTTCAAGGGCCCTTGTAAACAGGATCCAGAGAGACACTCTTAACAACAACATTCCCCTGGCCCTTATTCTCTTTCTCAGTCATAACTGTTGCTACAGCTACCAAAATCATTATTAACATTGCAAATGAAGTCTTCGTTGGTGGGGAAAACTTCTTGCCATTTTTGGATTACCTGTCAGGGAGGCTTAAATCAGAAATAGAGCCTCCTTTGATGGAGCAGCCCACCCTTTTAAGTGGAGAGAGCAGAGGCAGCAGTTCTTCTGGATAAACATTTGAGATTTTGTGGAAACAGTCAGAGGTGGGGTGGATGGGGGAATCCCAAGCCTAATTCTCAGCCCTTTCAGGAGCAATTGAATGGCAAGGAAAATTCCACCGAGGAACACAAGGTCTCCAGGGAACTGCTATGACCTATTTAAGGCAAAAGTCTTGGGGGGGGGGGGTTGAAAATGTGTGCAGAGGGGAGGGGAGAAATGTAGCCACTTTTTTAAAATGCAAAAGTTGTTTAACCAGATTATCCTGTCCTGACAGAACGTGGTGATTTTGCAAGGCCAAAGCTCTGGACATTTTCTCCAATGATTTTTTTTTTCTTGCAAAATATTCCGCCCTTGGCAATAGTCTGTAAACACAAATAATTCAAAGCACTGCTCCTTCTCTCACTTAAATGATATCTTGTTGGCAGAGTAACTGGCTCTTAAAATCACCAAAGTCCCCTCCGCACAACAGAGCAGCCCAGGGATTCCCCTCCCCAGTCACTTGACTCACGTTCTCCCTCCAGCATCACATGAACCAGGATGATCGGGTCAACTTGCTACCAACTAAATCTGCATTGCTCTTCTGTTAAAAAGAAGGCTTGGAAGACTAGCAGGGGCAGTTGATACGAGGACCTAGCCCTTGAGATTCTTTGTTTAGTGCATTTTTTTTTCAAATATGTGTGTCCTTCAGCTCCCAGAGTTTGCCTGCCAGCATGAGTTGAAGTTCATATATCTTAAAGAGTCCAAGTTTTAAAAATACTGGTTTAGCCGAAACACAATCAGTTCAGTTGGGAACAAATCTAATCCCATCTGGGTTAATTCGCAAGAAACTTCCAGAGTCTGGGAGTTTATACAACACACTCTCTTCCCAGGTAAGAATATCATCAGGCCAAAGAGCTGGGACAACATTTGTAAAAAGGAAAATACTAAAATCTCTGAAACAGATTTTTAGGCTATGCCCCCACTGCAGAGTAATGAAGCAAGAAAACGCTTATTGCATGAGTGATGTCCATTCACCCGTGACATTCAACCCTCTGTTTCTACGGCCAGTGCTTTAAAAGAGCACTTTCTGATCTTTTTGTCACGATTTTATTCTTTCTCTTGGCATCTTTCTCTTGGCGCACTCTCTCCAGATCTCCTTTCTTCCCTATTATCTTCTGGCCACACGGAAGCAAGCAACCCCATAGATCAGTCCTACTCCTGATGAAGGGAAAAATGTCTTTCCAGCCAAGTTCAATTCTTGTTTTCCTGGCAACTGTGGAGAAGCAGTTTGCCACGATTTTTCTCCTGGGTGTTTTGACAACTATGTTCTTTTACATCCTTTAAAGAAAAAGATGACACTGACTCACAACACAAGAATTTCTGGTTTCCCTAAAGTCCTTTAAAGTGAAGCTGTGACTCAAGAAGACAATTCCCTGATAATAATGTAAGTCTAAAAAGGTTTTAAAAAATAAAGGCACTTGCTTCTCAAGTTGTTTTTCAAGCTGAATCTTTCCTGATTTGGAGCCCAAATAGTAGGCTGTAATATCATTTTTCCTGCTACAGGAACAAATGAAATGTTACTGTAGGTGATAATACCCCCTCTTTTCTATTTCCCTAGTGTAAACAATATTTTTAAAATTACACACACACACAAGCACATAGAGACATAGCTGGTGAGATAGGAACCAGCGCTACTTAGACCAGAATTGCTGTCTAAATATGAAAACTTCCAGTCCCAATCCTGAAAGAATGGCCAGAAATGGCAAGAGGTCTCTAAGATTTATAGGTTTGGTTTCTGTATTCTGCATCAGGCAAATATTCTATGTATATATTACTTGTTTTTGTCTGCCATAAAGTAATTAATCTAACAACAAAGTCATTGTTAAGTGGTTCCTAAACACAGGTTTAAATTCTGGAACAATATAAACTTTCGTATCTGACCTGATACGAAAACGTCAGGATACCGGAATACTTATTTTTTTAAGCAACTGTTGTCGAGCGATTGTACTGCAAAATGATTTTAATCAGAGATGAAAGGCGATTCCAGCATAAATATTATTATTTAAGTCTGACATTGTAAAAACGAGCAATAATGAAGGGAAATGAAGAGGGGAGGGACATTATAGTTCCATTTGGTGTCATCATTGCAAAGCAAGTGCAGTTACTAAATTTAAGAAATCAAAGGCCATCAATGCTACATGGGTTGCAAGTTGAAAATCTAATTTCATAAATAGGGTGCTTATGCAATGCTTGGAAATACTTGATAGGATGCTTTGCTTAAGGCTACTGCTTATTGCTTAAGAATTAAAACATAATACCCTGTTTAGCAACCACAACTGAAACCTGAGCTTGGTCATTAAGTGAAGCAGTTCCACCAAGTGAAACTGACTGGATTTATTATCTTACTTAAACCTTTTATTTCCTTCACAAACCTGTGACAGTAATAAAAATGAGGACTAGTTGCAAAATTACTTTTTCATCACCATTATAATTGCAAACATTCTGCATAAAGCAGTTGCTGAACAAAGACAATAATTTGTTTAATCAGTGCCTTTATTTATACACCTCCACACACATGTATATACAGCAAAATCAATGTTATATGATTACTCAAATATTACGTAATTTTCTTTTTTTCTTTTTCTTTTGAGCATATAGCAGTGAACTCAGAAGTTTTGCACATTGCTAGTTTTAGAAAAGTATCGGTAAATCAGCCAATAGTAGTCCTGAATGCATCACTTCAAAGGATCTTCTCCCAAAAAGTTTTCAATGGGATATTCGTTCTTTGCTCCATCCAGACTTAAGGATAAGTCCACTTACTTTTAATTCAATGCTTGCTCCAGAACTTCCATGCTCTGTGTTTACCCCACAAATGCCAAGATTTCCAGCTTCTATAATGCTACAGGAAGCCCTTTCAAAGACGGCCTCTTAATCAGGAAGGCTCACAGTCAAAACACTGATTAGAAGCAGAGGAACACCTTGGGTCAATGAAGAAATGCTAAGAAAAGGTCTTTGCGTCAGCAATCTCAGTTTTCTAAGTGATGTTTATGTTATCTTCCAAGAACTAGCAATGGGGATTCCCAGCCAAGCTTTGTACCAAAATAATTATATCTGCTGTAATCCACTGTCAGTTATATTAACAGTCAGCTGTTTGTTGCTAGCATATACTGTCCAACATTGCCTAGAGATAAAAGTAGGCAAAAAACTTGGCTCCTAGCACTCGTCCCCTTGTGTTTGTGATACATTATACTTCTTATCCCCTTCAGTCAATTGCAGAATCCAAGACCAATTCGGTCCCAAAAGGGAACTTTAAATGTGATTGTTGGGTGTTCCTCTCACCCTGGCAAATAAACCTGTAAAATGCATTAATCCTCTCAAATGTTTAATACCTGTCTTTGTGTAACTTCCTTTAAAACAGCCTCCTTTGAAATAAAATAAAAATTAAATCCAGGCCACTCCAATGACATCATTGTCAGATGATGTGACTCTTACATATAAGGTTTTAAAAAAAATAAAAATAAAAAGGCTTGTGGCCCACTCATGAAAAGGTAGGGCTTTTTTTATTTTTATGTTTGCTGTTTTCATCAAAAACGTTTGGAAGCAGAGTGCAGTGACAGCTGACCTAAAAGTGCAGATAGGCCCAAATCAAATGTGTCAGGGCATCCATTTGTCTGTCTTTCTGACACTTTTATGGCATTTTTCTGATTCATTCATTTTTAAACCTAACCAGGCTGTCAGGACAGGAAAAGCCTAGATTGCTTATCAAAGGCTTGAATTGATTGATTCCCGAGGGCTTTTAAAATTAGGCTGAAGTCCACATGAGCATAGGTGAAAGGTGTGTGCGGCCAGAAGGCTGCAGGCTCTTCAGTTCCAAAATGAACAAACTAGGCCCGAAGCCTTTGCCTGGCATGTACATTATGTGGATTTCAACCTTTGGGACTATTGATGGCCAGATGGGTTTTCCTACTTCTTCACCAGTTGAGAAAGCAAACACCAGTCACTTTCCCTTTCTGTGGACAATTATTGGAGAACACAGGATTTACATTTGCATGAGCAAACAATATCAAGGGTCATAGACGGAAGGAATTAGAAGGAATTTTAGAGATTGTTTCTGCAGAGTTAGGCAACAAAATATTTGACAAGGAACACTGAAAGGCAGAGAGAATTGTCTCTTTGTATCAGATTAGGGTAGGGTGACCAAGCGTCCTCTTTTGCCCGGACATGTCCACTTTTTACGTCCAGTCCGGGGCGTCCGGGCGGGTTTTATAAATTCACAAAAATGTCCGGTGTTCACTCTTTTGCTCGAAGGAAAGATGATTCCGGCAGCAGGCAGAGCAGCATCACGTGGGGATTGAGGCGGGAAGCGTGCTGGTCGGCAGGCCTTTCCGTTTATTCCCTGCTCTGCAATGGAAAAGTTTGCAAGCCCGGGCAAAGGCAACGGGTTGTGCCTCTTGAAAGTGGTGAAGCCGGGCCAGTTGCTGTACCACGCGGTGCCCTTCGCTTACATCGTCAGCAAGAAGCGTCTCGGAGGCGTGTGCGAACATTGTCTGCGCAGGTATTGGCTGAGCCTCTTTGCTTAACACGGCGCTTTCCGCTTTCCGTTTCTGCTTGCCGGCAGCGAAAAAAATAAAAAGCCGGGTGAGTTCTCGTCCCTAGTAGAAGCTAAGGCTATTTGAGTCGCCCTATAGTTGTATGAGCCGTAACACTTTAGATAGCATGACTCAGCAACCTTAGACAGGAACAGGACAATCCTGCATGGTGCTTTCCGGGCGGGGGGTGGGGGGAAGAACCCTCATCGGTTGAATTTCTGCTATCTTTAAATCTGGGAAGTGGCCTACGGCGGGATGTGGAAGAATTTTTGCAAGCTCTGCAATAGATGTTTTTACCTGTTGGGAGGAAACCTCTTGTCCTCTTTTGTGGAAATCAAAATATGGTCACCCTAGATTAGGGGTGGGTTCCTAACCTGGATAAACCATTTGTGGTTTGTCCTTTCCCTGGGGTAAGCAGGAAATGTAGTGATCCCAACGTTTCATTTAATTCCAAAATTCCACTTTGGACAATTGGACAAAACTTTAATGGACAAAATGTACAAAAATTGATTGGATACTGGAAAAAATCCCACATTGAATAATATATGCTGGAGTTTATATCTGCCTGTTTTTTTATTTGAGTTTTTATAAGATTGATTGCACAAGATCTTATTCTTGCAGAAATATGAGCAGGATCTTTAAAAGGCTACACATTGTTCTGTAGCAGGTTTATTAAGCTGAGCTGTCTATTTTATTTCATTTTGGAGCTTTCTTTTGTAACATTTCTTGCATGGAACAATTCCCCAGAAATTCCTCCCCCACCCCAAATGAATTGGCAGACATTATACTTCAAATTGAGAAATTAATTGTACGCAGATAAATAGTACTCACGAATTTCAGAAAAAAAGGGGGCTGCCAAAAATGTCACTTTAAATCTAGTTTCTGGATCCATCTACAATGTTCTTTCCTCTCAAATCTTAGCAATATGGCTGTGTCCTCCAATAGAAATTAAGTTCAACTATCATTGATGACATTGCAATTATGTAGTTATAGGAATATTTCCAGAAAATAGTTTTAGAAGCAACTTTTTTCCTTTTTTTGTTTTGCAGCTGGGACACACTTTCCTTTAAAAGGCTTTCAAGGAATGCAGGAGACATGGCTGATGTTGCAATGACTGTCTCTGCAATAGATGAAAATTTCAGTACATTTTCCCTCATTGGAGGGATATTTACTGCAACAATTTTAAACTGTATGATAAACAAAGAAGCATGTCATAAAAAAGCATTGTTTTGTCCTTGAATTTCAATGGCATGATTCTGAGAGGTTTGGGAAGGCAGCCAAAATGGAACTTGTGGGGTCAAATGCAGTTTGTAGAGATGGAAGATGGGTTATTTATCCATGAGTGAAAGTGAATAATACACGCTGTACCAAAAATAACCATTCTAAAACCATAACTACCATAAGGTACATTTTCTGGTGTTCTTGTACAGATAGGAGTGATGCATTCAAAATAGTTGCCAGAAAACTGAAACTATCTCCCTTATTTATCACTATACATGACTAAGTATATAATGCTTTATAGATATTCCCAGCAGCTATATTGAAAACAGTATATTTAATATAGTAAAGGAGAGAACATTCTTTTCTGTGAGAAAATCCTTTTGCTTTCTTGGAAAATAAACCTTGAGGAAACAATATTGATGTGTTGAATAAAAGTATTGCAACCGTTCTCATACTTGCTGATTCCTTAAAACAATGTGCATAGTAATTCCTGATCTGATTTCAAAGACCAAATTACATGTGGTACTTAAAGATCATTTGCAGAATGTTTGTGAAGCCACAAAAGATTTATTTATATGTATCTTGAATGGGGATGTGGTGGCTCAGTGGCTAAGACCCTGAGCTTATCGATCAGAAAGGTCGTCAGTTCAAACCCCTAGCACCACATAATGGAGTGAGCTCCCATTACTTGCCCCAGCTTCTGCCAACCTAACAGTTCAAAAGCATGTAAAAATGCAAAATAGAAAAATAGGGACCACCTCATTGGGAAGTTAACAGTGTTATGTGTGCCTTTGGTGTTCAATCATGCTGGCCACATGACCACGGAATTGTCATCAGACAATGCTGGCTCTTTGGCTTAGAAACAGAGATGAGCATTAGCTCCTAGAGTCAGGAACCTTTGTGTGAGGGGAATCTTTATCTTGACCTGAATTCATTATTTTTATAAATAACTCAAGGCAGTGAACATACCTAATACTCTTTCCACTTTCTACTTTCGCTACAACAACAATAACCCTATAAGATGAATTGGGCTGGAGAGAGTGACAGGCCTAAAGTCACCCATCTGGCTTTCATGGCTAAGGTGAGAGTAGAACTCAGGGTTGGTTCTCTAACTTGATGCCTTCATCACTAGACCAAACTGGCTCTTAGATCAAAAATATCTGCCTCTTAATATAAGATTCCCCATATTCTTGCCACTTTCATATGAGATGTCAGAGATACAGTCTGTAACATGAGGACATTACTACTTATTGCGCATTTCCATTTAAATGTGCTGTTAGTAATTTCCATATCTATTGCTTTGGTCAGAGACAGCCCAGAAGACAACAGCAAGACCTTGCCTTTAGGCTTGGATGTCTAACATTGAAGAATCTGCAGCAATGGAAAAATTATAAGATATTCATAGCATAGTGTAACCAAATTCAATATAACCGAACTTATATTTATCATATCACACATCAGGCCAAGCTAAGACACTTAGAAAAAAGAGTTTCTGAACAAAAAAGAAAAAATGCTCAAAAATAATTGTAATCAAAATTATCAAAATAAAAACAAACAATTATCACAGAAGTCCAAAATATACTATAAAAATATTCAAGCAGTGATTAGCATCTGGGGAAAAAGACAGCAGGGAGGAAAAAGAGAAAAAGGCTACCAAAATGGTTTTTTTAATGTTATTATTATTTGATGTATTTTGCCTTTTTAATTTTTTTTAAATATTGATGTAACCATCTTATTTCCATTTCAACCTTCACTCCAGTGTAATGTTCATTCTTGTCCTTCTCTTTTGCTTTCTTTTGTTGCTTGTTTTACTTAATTAAAAAAGAAAGATAATAGAATGGAGGAAAAACAATGTCAATAAGAAAAAATGCTCCTCTCTGTCTGCCATGTTGCTTTTTAGCTCCATGTATATAGCATTTGGTATATGCTGAGGATGGGTTTAAGTAAATGGTCCTCTCTATCCAGTTCCACCTCTTGCCCTACCAGGCAGCCTAGAAAATCATAGAAAAAGGAGTTTGAGAAATCCAAAGCAGAGAGCAACTGTTTCCTAGTAAGAATACACAAGTCAAAAATTGGCTTAAAAATAAAGAAATGGTTGGAGGAAATAATAAATCAACAAATCGAGTTCATATGAATGAACTCATATTCATGAACTGAATTCTTCCTATTAGAAGTAAAAAGAGGGAACTACAGTAACGAGACTTTCTATCTTATATTACATATATTGACTTCAGCCAGATTGGGGTTCGCACAAAACTGGAAACAAAATAGTATATCTTCTGACAAAATAGTGATTAAAAAGGTGCTTGATTGTGCAGATATGGGCAGGCTAACCTTGGATTTCAAAGACAGAAAAGAATCAGAGTATTATCTTGTGTGGGATAGATGGTATAATTGGTTAGAAAATAAATTTAGAGATTGTTATTTTAAGAGATAAAGAAATGTAATTGAAATGTAAATATATGAATGTTATCACCGATGTTGAAATGTTATAAAAACTGTGTGATTGAGAGTTAAAGTTGGGAAAAACACAATAAACAAATTAAAAAAAAAAAAGAATACACAAGTCATTTATACATCAGAGCCAGTTGTACTTTAGCCGGGTAAGCATGTACAGTATAACCATTTTGTCCCTTAATTTGCTTCAAGTCCTCAAAACTTATCTAAAAAGACCCAATCCATTCTTGATGCTGGTCAAGGATGATAGATGGTGGCTCCCAGCTGGTCCTTAAGTCACACTTTGTACTTCTATTAACACTAGGAGTAAAATGGTCAGGATACAAGAATAGTCAGATACATGACACTGTACTCTTGCCCAAATAAATACAGGTATTCCTTGACTTACAACAAACAATTTGTTTAATAACTATTCGAAATTACAACAACACTGAAAAAGTGAATTATGACCATTTTTTACATTTACGACTGTTGCAGCATTCCCCTGGTCACGTGATCAAAATTCAGAAGGTTGTCAACTGACTCAGATTTATGACAGCTATTGTGTCCTGGGGGTCATGTGATTACCTTTTGCTACCTTCTGACAAGCAAAGTCAATGGACAAGACAGATTCATTTAACAATCGTGTTACTAACTGAACAACTGCAGTGATTCACTTAAGAACGCTGGCAAACAAGATCATAAAATGGGGGAAAATCATTTAACAACTGTCTCACTTAGCAACAGAAGATTTGGGCTCAAATTGTGGTCATAAATCAAGGATTATCTGTATGTCATCTTGACCTGTTCCTGAAACAATCAGACATAGGCCAAACCTCAGGGAGGAAATGTGTCTTTCGTGGGAATTTCAGTTTGAGCGTAGTCTCCTTGTATTGTTGATGACTTGACAGGCCTTTTGTCTTTTTCTGGATGACCAAATGTGTGCAGAGTAATTTGCATACTTTGTATGCCCTAATGCAAGATAGATCAGAGCTGGCAAGATCAGAGCTGCTTTCTTGATGCATTAACATTCACCAACCAATGGATAGTATTGATTCAAAAATGCACACCCCAAATAATGTCAGTGAAGCCAAAGAAGACAAATTTGATTCAATCTGTGCCAAAGAAAGCTGTCATCCTTGAACACAAGAATAGGCAACCAGTGGTATGTGACCATTAGCCTCATTTGATGACTACCCAAATTTCGCAAGATCACAAGAGTGGTATAGTTCATTGATTTTTAGCTGCACAGCTAAGAACTTAAATAGGTATACTACATTAAAGTTTAGCATATGTATTATGTCTTTTAAAAAGCCCAAAATCATTATTCCCCACCATAAACAAATACCGGGCTAATATTAGGCCTCCTTTACCCCCCAAAAGCACAGCCCTAGGCAGCAGAAATTTCCATGTGTAGAGCCTATTCACAATTCAGCATAATCTCTGGATATACCGGTATTTACTTGCAATCCAGGAACATATTATATACCTACAAAAGTAGAAGACTTGAATCTGTGCAGTTGGCTTCAATATTTTCAGTTAATTCAAGGAAACCCTCAAGACTGTTCAAAAAGGAAGTATGATAAAAAGTATCAATTTTCCCTCCTTTCAAAAGGAGGAAAATATTCACTCCTCAGTTATACACACCCTATCCATAAGTCTTACAGTTGTTCCTACTCTGCAAATCATAGTGACTTTCCATTTCTAATTTTAAACCACAGTTGTGAGATAAAACAAGTTGTTTTGAAAATGCCTTCTTTTTGTAACTGCTTTCTTTCAATCCAGACTGCATTATTCTTGCAGGCACTGGAGAGTGGGGGAGAATGGCTTTTATCACTCACAACCCCCTCTGGGCTGTCTCCTTGGCCCTTCTCTCATTGCTACCAACTCAGTATAAATCACTGCTCATGTTATAACTAAACTAGCCATAACACGGAAGTGTGAAAGAATCTCTAGCACAAAGTCTGTTGATTCCTTCCTCCCCCATAACCTTGTTTCCAACTGGGGTAGTCTCATGCCAAGATAAGTGAATAAACACTTCATTGTTTTTCATTGCAAAGGCCTGAAAAACATACAGTTTTATTCAGAGGATAGCTACAGTTTTATTCAGAGGATCACAACAGACCTATTTTTTTCAACTGACCGGCCTGGCCTGACACCTTGGGGTATTTTAAATTGGATAAAATTTTAATTAATTT
>JAEANM010013451.1:0-14390 GCA_017656035.1 Myanophis thanlyinensis | reverse complement strand
GAGAGAGAGAGAGAGTCATCCACCATGGTCTCACTAGTTTGCAAGATTGGCAGGTAATTTCCTTGCGGAAACCAGATTAAAGTTTATTGTCATCCTTTCCTCAATACAGCTTGCTGACTTTGCTGAGTTCCAGCAAACTTGTTTAAGCAATCTAGTAGACCAGAAGAGATGTTCAACATTCAAGATTACCTCATATAATTGGCAGAAGTAAATCTGGATTTATTTTAAAGTGTTTATTCAACAGAAGGTATGTCTATATTTGCAATATGCACTGTTAGCAACTATTCTTTTCATTTATATGTTTATGGTTAACATATCTTAAGTGACTTTCACGTTTATATCCATAAAGGGTAGTAACAGGCTCTGTTAAAACTCAACAATTTATAAAAATTTTGCCATTTATTATTGGATTTATATCTTGAAAACTTCCCTTTGTTACATGCATTTAAACACATTTTTGTTTCTCATACACATACAATATTTTCCAGTACAAAATGCACTTTTTCATAGCTTGCCCATTTTCATTTATAATTTTTCAGTATAGGAAAAAAAAATTTTCTAGTTTATTATGGATTGGCAAAATAATGTTTGAACAAAATAACTATCAGAGCTTTTCTATCAGAGAATTTATAGCTTGGGCTTTGAAAAGAGATGCTATGTGTACTTATATATGAGAATATGAAAGGAGTTCTTTCTGAGGCAAGGAGTTACATAGATTATGAGTAAAGCAGGCAAGTGCGAGCTATGCCAAACTCCTGGCTGGTTGTTTTTGTTATTGTGGTTGTTGTTGGTGACTTTGATTCTGACGGGTAGCCTTATGATTACTTTGGGTCTGTGTTTCTTAGTTCTGAAAGGGCAACTGAATTATCAGATTTAATGACCTTTCTGCTTGCCTTATCAGCTCTCCATTAAGCTTAGGCAGAAATGTTTCTCGTGGTCTGCTGGTTTAGCTGATGGAAAATGATGAGAAAACGATATGCTGGGACATTTGTGATGAAAATACACCCTTTGCAGAGTCTGAACTGGTAGCAAGATGTTCCTATGTTGGAAAGAAGAATAATGGCCAATCCAGGAGTTACTAATCACTGGAATTTGAAGGAAATGAAAAGCAATTACCGTACTTTCCCCACTAATTTATGCTATTTATTTAGAAGTAAGGAAACCAAATCTACTTAAGTTTCTATTGAGTATTAATAGTATCTCCCTTGACAGATAGCTTAAATTTCAGCTATATAAATATTCATAGTTAAAGAAAAATAACACCGGTCTACAAATTTTGGGAAATTATCAACCTCCAAGATAAAATGTGTTAATTTTAAATATTTTAATTAGATGAATTAGAAAACAGACGATAAAGGTGCTGGTCGGCTAAAGTTTTCAAGATATTTCACAACAAAGATTTATACACAGGTGAGTATATTTGCCTACAAGGGAGGGAGGTGTACTAATTATCATGATGCCTTGTAACTTCACAACAAGGTACAGTAGAACAATGAAAACGGTACCACATGGAAGTGCATAAATTTGTCTTCACTTTGAGAACAGCAAGGCAGATGACGAGGAAAAATACGTGGAAAATTTCTTAGGGCCTATAAAACACTTGGTACAAATGTGTCACCGAATATTCACTTTTTACACTTGCATTTAGACTATTTCCCTTTGAACTGTGGGGCAGTGAGTGATGAGCATGGGGAGAGATTCCATCAGGATATCGCAGGCATGGAGAAAATATACCAAGAGAAATGGAGTCCGTCCATACTTGCTGATTACTGCTGGAATCTCCCCAGGGATGATCCTATTGCAGTTCACAAGAGAAAAGCCAAAATAGCACAGTTTAGATACCAAGTAAAGATGGAACCTTATCATTTAATCTGATGTTAGACCTTGTCAGTTTTTCATGCAAAAAGCATGAAAACATTACATGAAAAACCAATAAATGAATGGAAAGTTATGTTAATGGTATCGATAAAAAGATAAATGTAGAATGATCAATGTGGCACCAGTCTCACTGCTATATCACAGTGGTGGTGAACCTATAGCACACATGCCAGAGGTGGCATTCAGAGCACTCTCTGTGGGCACACGTGCCATCACCCCAGCTCAGCTCCACCGGGTTTCTCCATGGCTGTAGTTACTCACTGTCAATGAAACATACGCTCACAAAAGAAAAATATCTTGCCTCTTGCAGAGCGGGGTTGGGATGTCCCACTTCCTGCCAGCCAGCTGGTCTTTTGGTCTTCACTGCACATGTGTGCACACACATGTGCAAACATGAGAGAGAGAAACTTGCAGTTTGGGCGCTGGGTCTTTAAAAGGTTTGCAATCACATTTTTCAGAAAAGATATGGAGGATAATCACACATCCCCCTCATAATTTTGAATTATTTTGATGCAATTTTGACCTGAAGCTGTATCTTGGAAACTGGACCCAATTAATACTCAAGACTTTTCCTTTATTAATGACCCAAATCTGGTAAAATTAAGCTTCTTTCATTTCCGAGGCTTTCTCCTTATAGACCAGTGTAATAGATGATATTATTTTAATCATGCTTTAAAACAAGTGGGAAACTAGTGTTTCTCAGATGTTACTTAAGGCTTCCTCATAATCATTTTAATGTGCATATCTTCAGTCAATAGGAAACCCAATCCTAAATCTTGACTTTTAATTTGGAAGAGCAAAGAAGCTAGTTAATTACACAGTAGCTTGGTTTAAGCCAGGAAAAAGAAACAGCATCTTCCAATAAGTATTTTTAGTTGTGTCACAAATAAGGCCATTACATATTTTCTGCTAGTTATATGGTTTATTGAATGGAGTAGGAGTTGTTATTTTTGCATCCTTTTATGTGCTTTGTGGGTTTGCTTGCCATGGTCATTCACTGCCAATACCACCTATTTTAAAATTTAAAATATTACATTAACTGAATTCCCAATAAGTCTTATAAAACAACACACAAGGAAGACTTCGCAAATGCCTAAAGTTTGTTCTCTAACATTCATAGTTCAAACATTCTCGATGATAAAATAAATGTTAATGTACTTTAGACTCAGCCTTTTGTTCTTTCCTAGTTATAGGACTTCTGGCTTTCTGGTAGGCCTCCAGATGAAATTGAAGGTGCTGTTTGTCACTATTAAACCCCTTCACAGCAAAGCTATTTGTAGAATTGCTTTTCTCCCATTGCTTTTGCTCTCCTCACCTTATCTAGCAGAGAGGGCATGCTTTGGGTCCCTTCCAACAAACAGTGTCATCTGGTTGGACCCAGGAGTCATGCCTTCTCTGGGGCAGTGCCTGCCTTCTGGAACAAGCTCCCTCTGGAGATGCAGATGGCCTAGACCCTATTAGCTTTCTGTAACACTATGAAGTTTTGGCTGCTGCTCAAGAAATTTGGGCCAGGTTAAACAAGCTCTGTTGTGGATGGAACTTTAGCTCTGAAACATATTGTTTCCCTTGGGCATTATGTGTTATTGTTTGTAATTGTTGGAAATGTTTTTCAATTGTATCTGCCACTCAGAGTTTCTCCTGTGACATGGGCAGCCATATAAATTATCTAAATAAATAAATAAGGGTCCTCCTATTGAAAAATCTTAGACAAATTCAAAGGTTGTTTTTTTCTACATTTAATGTCCAATTGCTTCAGTTTGCCTTTATAATATATTTCAAACTTTTAGTCATCTTTTTAGAGTTTCCATGAGCTTTCCCTCAAATTTTATGAAGGTAGTATTCCAAACAGCATCTAACAAAAATGCATACTGAAACAGGATTTCAACCTGGCCACTAGTTTAAAATCAAGGGGTAGGAGTGGGGAATCATTCTGTTTACCAATCATCTACGTTCACTACCACACATCTTCCCCCTTGCATCCCTGGAACAGAAAAATAAAAAGAATCTGGGATTTTTTATAGCTTTAGGTTATCCAGTTAATTCCAAGTTATTTTTATAGCTTTAGGTTATCCAGTTAATTCCAATAGATTAATAGAAGAATTGACCAAAAGAAAAAGAAATCTTGTGTTTCTTGTGAATAGACCTCATATCCCCATACCTTGAACCCTTACTCCTGATCTTAGGACATAATTGGTTGGTAATCAGAGTAGATGGAATATACTATAAAATACACTGAACTCTGCAATTACCATTAGCCTTTGAATTGATAATAAACAGCTTTAAGATATGAAAGGATTTTTCATTTAACAAAATTATTCCCAGATGATCTCTAGTCTGGAGATGCATGTTCAAAATGTGTAACTTGGATGTTCCTAAAGAGATCTTTATCCATTTTTTGGTACAGCCCGCAATTAAGTGAGTTCATCCTGTTAGTCATAAGATACAAAGCCAGAGCTATAGAATTCATTCCATGCAGTAAATAATTTTGTAGCACATCTTATTGCCCTGTAATTTTATAGCTTCTAAGTTTATTGGATACATAATTGGCAGATGTGTGTTCTCATTAAAGAGCTTTTAAGAGATGCTGCAGTAAAGGTACTTGGCAGACAATAAAGTGGAAACTAAAGACCTTTGTTTACTATCGCATAACCAACAACAGATGCATTGCCCTTTATAAGCAGTACTCAGCAAAGAAGATAATGAAGAACAGTTGGAGCCAAGGTTAAGCAAGGGAGGAGAGTAAAAAAGCCTTCCAGAATAGGGATGGGAACATGGTTACTACTGAACTACAATTCCATGTTTCTTCTTCATTATACATTAGGCAGCAAATGTAATCTAGATATATGTGGAGAGAGGCAGATCCCCACACCACAACAGAGTCTGGGTATGTTACTACTAATTTAAAATTTATTGTACAAATAAACTGCACAAAATAAACTAAATAATTATCTAGAAGACTGTAAGTGTGGAGATTCATGGTTAGTCTGTGGCAGCAAAATAGCACCTGGTAGAAATTTATGCCCCAGTAACGTTGGTAGTCTTCAAGGAAAAATCAGACTCTTTGTCTATTCTGATGAATTATGAATTAAAGTCTTAATAAATGTATCTATTAGTCAACTAATGGTTGTATTGATATTATTGTAATACTATCATGTATTTAGTTAACTAAAAGCATATCAGATGACTCAACAGATGGACAACTGATCTAGAAAAGCCATGTTATAGGATGACCTAGAGAGACAACAAATGGAAATGTTTAGGTCATGGCATAACTAGAGGCTTTAAAAGAAATTATTTTGCACATGCTATTTTGGCTGAAAGTGCTGTCCTACTTGTTTGCCTGCCATATCCCATCTGCATGGTTCAAATTCCTCCTCAGAAAGAAGGAAAAAGCATCACAGTGGTGTCAGTGCAGTTTGGAATTATTTCAAAATATGTTGAGTTGTAGAACTGTGATGAATTCTAAAGGACATTTGGGAATTTTCCCAGCAATCTCTCTGGCAGTTCTATCTAATTCCACTTTTGAGAGTTAGACTTGGAAGATGACCAGAGGAGATGATGAGATTGTCCCTGATCAGCTTTTGTCAGCCAAACCAGAAAAGCTCTGGAAGATAAATGATAAGAAAAAATGTTTTGATGTTTGTTGGAGAAAGATCAAAAGTGAATTTGAGTATTCTATTCTGCTTTTCTTAACTGGACAGCACCAGTACCAGAAAGCAAGAAGCCAGTCCGATCAACATGGGATATCATAGGGTTGTGTCCTCTATCCCTGATTTTTAACAGTTACCTGAAATTGCTGGTCAGGCCAGCTCAGCCAAGAGTTGCTGTGGAAAACCTTAACCAGGATGAAGTCGACTGGGATATAAGGGGCCAAATCTTTAGGAACTGTTGGAGGGGTTTTTTTTTGGAGGGGGAGACTAGATGTTAGAATTAAACAAGAGATTGAAGAGTACCTTTCAAAAATATTTTATTACAAAATAGGCTTTAAAATAAACATGCTTTAGTTTGTTCTTCTTGTTCCTAGGGTTTCTTCATCTTCATTCTTTCTACTTACTAATTTTAGATTGCTCTGGGCTACCCACTATTCAATTTTATTTGCAGATCTACAATTTATTCACTCATTATAGTTCTGTATATACCTGCCTATACCTGCCTCTCCTAGGAGAGAGAACTGTCATTTTCTTTGTCCTCTCACAAATCTAAATGTAACGAAACAGACTGAAGTTAAATTCTGCCTAAGAGAAGTTGTTGGTCTGGAAATAATTTGATTCTCTTCTCCACTCATATCTCTGGATAGTCCAGGACATGGGAGTTAAAATAATATGTGGGAATAACCTTGGGAGACAGAGCAAAAAGATTCAGCCAAGGGAATAGTCAAATAAAAAGCAGCAAAGCTCACAGCAGGAATATGGGCAGGGCAAACAGCTCAGAAACCACCTCCCTAATTTTGTGTGCTATAAAGAGGACAGAGACAGAAAAGTACTTTCAGACTTGTAAGATTGATGTTAGTGTTGCAAGGTAAACCAGACAGCAAACGCAGCCAGATGAGCTAATTCTATTTTATCGTCAAGCTACATTAACAGAATCGTAATAATGAGAACTGAAAAAATGAAATATGCATATAACTTCAGCAAACTATGAACAAGTTGTAATGACTTTTTCATCTCTTCTTTCCTTACTCACTCATTATTCTGCAATGAATTTCACCCTTTTTAGTTTCGAGATACAATTTTCTACACTAAAATATAATTTTGTTTTTTTCATTAGACCTCCTTCAGTTATGCTTTTCTTCTCAATGGATATAGCTGATGGCAGACTTTAGTAGGCCTTTAGTATGATATTGCTAACTATCCCACAGTGGATCAGAATTCGAGTACTTCCCCTTACCACTCACACATGAGTGCTCTCCTAGGCTGCTATTATGCCCGTAGCTATTGGTGAATCATAGCCTCATCTTTCATGTAGCACTAAATTGAACAAAAGTTGAGCCAACTCAACATAAGCTTCACTCTGTGCCAGTTGGTTGCCATATTATTGTGGATCACTCAAAATATCAAGATGGGCATTGCGTATCGGGAAATGTGATACAGTGTTGGATTAAAAGAAACCAAGTATTAACTTGACTAGTACTTAGAAACACTGTCACCTAACCTGAAAACTAGTTGGGCTGGTTTGAAACAGCAGTGGCATTAGAAATTGCAATAGTGCCACAAATAGAATGATTTAGTTGTAGTAAGTTCAATTTCACCAGATCAGCAAGATTGGCTATGGGCCATTTTGAGTATTTGGCAGATAACCTAAAATGCTGGTCCTGAATTAACATGACCATTTCAAGGAAAACAAATGTAGATGGTATATCAACTAACTCCATACATTCATCAAAGAAAATGGCTCTGCATATTATACACTTAAAGATGCAACACAGAGGTACTACAAAGCAACAGCACAGGCCTGGAAAAAGATATGGTTTTCTTGTTTCAAAAGGAATGTCTTAGTTGTATTACAAAGCTCCCATTTTGAAAGATTTGCATAGACATTAAAAACAGACATTATTTCATACTTTGATGATGCAGTGAATGGAATCTTTACTACTCAGAATTTAGGTTTATATCTCAAAATATATTTGTTTTTGTTTTATTTTATTTTTTGTTTTTACTTTAATGTAAGAATTGTGCTAAGTTTCAGCTTAGGTCAATTAACTGGAAGTAACCAAGGCTGAACTCCTTCAAGATATTGAATGCCAAAAATGGCCAGATTCAGGGAAGAAGCCTTTTGATTAAAAACACTTTTTTCCCTGATGACCCCATGATCAGAGAGTAAGGACAGGGACAGTCAAAGGCCATATATGGCCCAGGGCCTGTAAAATGCCCAGGTCTAACATAAAGTGTCAAGAAATTCAAATGACACCCAAACAACATTCAACTGTGGATAAAATATCTTTCTGACTTTTGAACTTACCCCGTTCACATGTTCTTCCCCAGTAACCAGTGCCTGTGCAGTCGCAGATGAAACGGTTCCAGCCATCCTTGCAGACAGCATTGTTTTTACAGGGATAACTATCACATTGTTTGGTGTTGACCCTAATGCAGGAAGACTTGACACCAGCTGCATTCTGCTGCTCTGCCAGCTGCCGGATGTTCTTGCTCCTCCCATCAATGAAGAGGTCTCGGATACAACCCACATAACCATAGTTCAACATAGCTGTCCACAGCTCAGTAGGAAGGACAAGGCCAGCCCGATTTTCAGGAAGTCCTCCCAGGTACATGTCTCCTTCCAGATCCAAGATCTCACTCTCTCCACTTGCAGTGAAAGGTGTCCGTCTGCTGTTCACTGAAATGGTACCTGGAAGGAAGGAAAGAAGAAAGGAAGGTCAAGCAAGAGTTCAAAGAGGTGAAGCAAATCACTTTCCTGTGTAGTTTGAATTCTGATGAAGGGTGAAAACTTACTATATAGAAGATCAAGGACTCCTCTTTAAACAGAGGACAGAGAACATTTGTCCTGAAACATGTTACTGCCTCCTAGCAGAACTGTCAAGACTGTATAGCCACTATCTTGATAAACTAGAAAATCTATGAAGTATAACAAATCGATTGCCTTGTGATGATATCAGTACTTCCAAAGGCTATTTTTATTTTATACATTATTTTGAAAGCTATTACAGGTAGTCTGCATTTAGCAACTTCCCCCTTTAGAAACTATTCACAGGAACAATGGTAGTGAAAAGGTAACTTTATGATCAGTTCTCACACTCATGACCTTGGCAGGTCTATAAAACAAAGGAAAGCTGGAGTAAGATCTATGCACTGTCCCTGTTTCACTTAGTGACCATTTTGCTTGGCAGCTCAAGTTACCAGACCCAATTGTGGTCGTTAAACAAGGACTATCTATACTACAATAATCTGTCAGTTCGATGCAAAATTATTGGTGAAGGATATGGAAGCATAGGGCAAGTCAATTTTCCTGTACAGCTAGCTAACAGTGCATTGTTACTGCATCATCTTTCAGGGCAGGTTGCACTGATTTGACTGAATTCCAGAGCACCAATGGACATTTGGCCCACAAATTTAAGCCACTGAAATATGTCTGTGTAGGATAAAAGTGCATCCTGAAAATTCTTTAAAATAAAATACTGAAAGGTAGGAATTTCATCTTAGGGGCAGAACTCATTATTCTCTACAGCACTTCTAAAAGGTACAGGGAATATAACTGAATTTATGCCAGTTACGGCTCCACCTCTGCTACATCATCATCCTATTTCTCTCTCTTTCTCTCTCTATTCATCCATCTTTACTTTCTTCTGTCTGTGTACAACTTGTGAGAAATACTGATTTTTACCAGTAGTGGAAAGAGGAAAGCTCAAATGAGGAGAGCTTTCTTTCTTTACAATAAGAAAACGATCCATCTTGGACCTCCTGAAAATGCTAGTTCCTGCTGCTGTGAATAGCTTCAGAGTGATTCTTGAACCACAGCTTAGCCAGAAATGAACTGTGAACAGAGACCACAATGTGGAATCACGTGGATACAAAAGACATGCCAAGAATTATGCAAATTCTGTGTGTGAAGGAAAGTGTTTAAGAACACAAGTTGAATTCTACTCTGGACACCTTTACTTTCATTTGTAACATTTGGGATGCTGTTACAGTATTCCAGCTCAAAACCATCACCTTTGCTAAACCTGCAATATACAATCCCAGACAACTGCTATTGTCAAGCAATAAACTGTTTCACAATTTAAAAGACTTTCTATTGGAGAAACAAATATATTTACACTTCTCAAGGATTTGTTGCTTACCTGATCTACCATCTCTCTGTATATCAACATGATACCATTCCCCATCATTTGCTTTCCTCTGAGTTGCCTTTACTTTGACAGTTCCAGAGCCCATATCAAGAAGAAGGTAGAGATTTCCATCCAGGAGCTCTACTGCAAAGAAATCCACTTTGGTGTTCTTCTGGCTTCTGGAATCCTTCCTTTCCTGGGGTTTACCATGAGTGAAAAGAATAAGGCCATTGGGCTCTGTAGTGCGGAAGTCAAAAGAGATAGACCCCATTCGCTTGGTGTTCCACTTAGGCAGACTAATGTAGGCCTCCGGATTTTCAAAATTGATTGGATCCAATGTTGCCACATTCTCACATGTAAATTTCACCTCCCCGTAGATTTTCATCTTTGTGTCGCCAATCCTTGCCAAACGAGATAACTCCAGACGAATATCATTATTCTTATAAACAACCTACCAGAGAGAAGGAAAAGAATTACACAACAGTCATAAAACAATGCATATTTTAGAAAGATACATATAAAATGTATCTTGGAATATGACTGAATGGGACATTCGTTTAGAATTTAATATTCAAAAGAAATGCTGTAAGCCAGGGTTAATTCTAATTTCTTCAATGGCATTGGAAAGAGACCAGTAAGGATTCATATCACCTTCTATTCATCATTCTTTCTCCTCCTTCAGGGCTCAATCCATGGCATCACAGAAAACTGAGGCCCAAAGAAGTTTATCTTTCTCCTTGTTTTATACTTGCTTGCTCATTTCCAAACAAAGACTAAAGAGTATAAATGAAGAAGAAACTTTGAGTTGAAAATTCTCAGTAGAAGCAATTCCAAAAGCAGATGTGCATAGGAACAACATAAGAATGGTGGTATTGGTGGGAAGTTATGCCTGACTGAAACAACATTTCAGGTATACACCCAAATCTCATCCTGCCACATGTTCAGGGAAGTAGATGGTGGGTGATTTTTCCAGTCCTAGGCAATGAGGAAAGAACAGAGAAGGTACCGATCAAAGGGCTTTAGAATACCTTGAACTGAATTGTACATGAGCAGCAACATTGATTGGTTTAGTTCCTGGGGTATGGCAAAGCTAAGCTGCAGGTTAACTGCTTTTTAGAACAGCCTCCATCCTTTCTGCCTCAGGGATATGAGGAAAACACCTTGCCACAATCATGAGGAGGAAACCTGTAAGTACCTTGCAGAACATAATGATGAATCAATTGTATATATGGATTGTATATAACCATCACATCTTTTCTAATGACAGAAAATTATGGACTTTTATCTACTGTCAAAGACAGGCCTACTGTAGTTAATACTTGGAAGGAGAGCCATTGGAAGGGCTCTTGGCTAGATCAGAAATTTAAAAAAAAAATCCCAGAAAATGACAGCAGCAAACCACTGATAAAGAAAAGCACAGTGATGTAATTGCCAGGATTAAATTGACTGGCTATTCTTCAGACTTTTATAGGACATGTTGTGCCAGTTCACAGTGTCTGCCCCAATTGTACTAAAGACAAGGCAGTTGCATTAGGAATAAACACAAGGTTTGCTTTGTAGACTTTATCTTTATTCCTAATGTAACTACTTCATTCCTAATGCAACCTCCTTATCTTTTGTATAATTGGACAGGAATTGTAGGCTGGCACATTTAGGTACAACATGTCCTGTAAGAGTCTGAACAACAGCAAATCAATTTGAGATGGATAGGTCAATTCAGTCACAGAAGAAATTTATGCTGAATTCATGAGGCCCAAACCTTTCAAATGTACAGACATTCACAATTTCAGCTGATAGTTTTGAATAACAGGCAAAGGAAATCCTATTTTATTTAATGGGTTTTCCTCTCGTAGAAACCCACTGAGTCCCAGTGAGTTGAATGGAATAGTTACTAAAGTCTCACAAATAACTATGGAAAGTGGGCTACACAGCATAATGCCTCCTTCCAAATTTCTTAGTATTGTAAAAAAATTAATCAACAACAAAATTATTTCTAAATTATGGCTTTAAAAAATCCTCTAGTCAGTCTATCAACAGCAATAGCAACAGAAACATTTTAGCCTTGGACCAGCAATCACTCTATTGGTAATCAACTGAGAAAATGGAACATACTCTATCCGGCTGTAGCCACTGGATGTTTCACTTCACATCTAGTAAAATTAAGAAGGAAACCTCACTAGCTTGGGTCTGCTGACTGATAGCCATGTTTCCTTGGGTCACATTGAAATGCAGATTTACAGCATTCCACTAGATGTCCCCATTGTCTTGCAATGTGCCCTCCAAGAGCAGTTCCCCACCAAAGGTATATGATGGGTGAAGTTTGAAGGCAGGTGCATGTGTATTCATTTCTGTTGACACACACACACACTTAAAGGTTTACAGTTCCTTAGAGGAATTCTGCTTCCATTGCCCAGTAGTGTCAGTTACTCTTTCTCTTAAATTCAATCTACACTTCTGCCCAGGAGGAAAATGCAAGGGTAGCAAAGTCTGGTTTTTTTTCCATATTCTCATACAGGAAGAGAAGGCAGATTCACAAGCACTCAGAATAAAGATACAATCTCAGTATTATTTTTATTTTCACTTAACAGCTTTTGGGATATCAGTTTTTTATAATACTGACCATCCACTACTTTGTGGTGCTTGTCTTAATGAAAATGTTCCTGCATGCCCATGCATTTATTTCTTATTGCTCTGATGCTAACTTAAACTGATGGGCAATTAGAGCAGAAGATCAATTATCTGTACCTTGCTTATCTAAATGTCTTGGTTGATTTACTGTGTACACTGGTTGCATATATGCAAGTCGCTGCATTCCTTTGAAAATATCAATCCCATTTATCCAAATGTCTAAATTAATTGAAGATTTTTAACGCTCCCCAATGCTCCTCTTAAGACAAATCAAGTTTTAGTGAGCATCAGGAGATCTATTCCCAATAATCAAATTACCTAATACTGATGGGAGATCTCTTCAGAAGGGAAATTGGTTATCTTCTAATGTTCAGGTAAAAATGGTTTAGCTTTGATTAGAAAAGTATAGCATTAGATTTAAGTTGTTCTATGATTTGTAGTAACATAAGCTTCTGACTATGGGAAATGCTATGAAAAAAATATGCCAAATATAAAATATATACCCACACTGATAATTCTGTGGTTTAGAATATGTATCTATGAACCCTTGAAGTGCTCACTTACAACAATGGTTTGGATTGTAAATAAAAATGGAGTAGAACTTCCAGGCATAGGAGCAGTGTATTCCTGTTTAGCTGAAATGTTGCAAAGGCAGCATTGTAAATATTCAAGATGTTGGGATATAGTTTAGCAGCATCAGTATCACCTTCTTTCCCCCTATATAATTGTTATAAATGCTGAGGTAATCCTTCCCTTTCCTTCCAGGTGCTTTAAGAATAGCAAGATCTGAGAGATATGGAGAATCTGAAGCATCCCAGATCTAAGGAAGGAAAGTCATAACACTAACGATTTGTTCAGAATGATATAAGATCTCCTTGTCAAACTGGGGGTTGGACTAGAAGACCTCCAAGACCCCTTCTAGCCTTATTACACTACGTTCACTACAGATAAAGCAAAGTTAAACAGGGTGGGCAAGATTCTCCTGGTCCTGCCATAAAACCAGCAGCTAACTGGATGATTTGAGAGGACTAGAAATCAGGGGATGTATTGATACTGGCAAACTTTCAATTATGTCATTAGGAATACAGTAAATAGATTCTGAATGTGCCTATAAATAACTATGATACATTTTATTCCATCAGGAAAATCATTTATTAAATCCAGTTATAGATGGAACTTCTGGAAAATATAGTCCAATAAGAAATGGAGGGCATCACATTGAGGAAGAGTCAAAGATCATTTGATTTTTGAAGCAAACAAATTGACCGTGCTAAATATGTTTTGTTAATGTCCAAAACTAAGTATCTATTTTCCCAAATTGCTGAATAGACACACTCCTGAACTGCGCACTCTGGTTTAAAGAATTGTCCACATTCATTTGTGTAGAATAGGCTCGACTTCCTTACTCATGTATTTTCTCCCTCAATTCACAGGCATATAAAAAGGGCTAATTTCTGTCTCTTTTGTATGTGTGGAGTGAGGGGATGTTGCATCTTGAAAGAGGTGAGAGCTGCCAAATTATTTTCCTGCAAAGTGCTTTCGACCAATATGATAAGTTACTATTGCTCCAAAAGAACTGCATTTCTGAGCAAACAGTAGTCTTTTATAAAATTGCTATTGAAGCTTTCTCTGCAAAACACAGGTAGAAATTTCTATGAGAGTTCAGAAAAACAGACATCAAAAGTGTTTTGTTTCTTTTTTCATTTTTCTACTATTGAAAAAATTCACTAATTCACTATTCATAATAAAGCATTCAATTTACGACATACACCTGGCTCAAATCTTTACGGGCTAACTTCTAGGACTGGGTTTGCTTCAAAAATAATTCAGAAAAATTGCTTCAAAACTCAACCAAAGATTTCAGCATTGCAAGTCTGAAAAAAGATTTCATTTGCTATAAGGAACCTGTTCAATAAAATTATTCTGACTCTTAAAACAGCTGCACTTTTTGTTTTCCGAATCAGGCTGCAACCTGAAAAAGTCTGGCTGTTTTAATTAATTGTAGAAGGAGTTGCTCTTGAATATTGTATTGTATTTTTTATCGGCTGTAAACCGCCCCGAGTCCTCGCGGAGATGGGGCGGTATATAAATATAATAAATAAAT
>JAEANM010013450.1:0-14391 GCA_017656035.1 Myanophis thanlyinensis | reverse complement strand
CCTTCTTCCTAAAGAAAAAAAATAGTCCTGTTGCCTTTTGGGTGGGGTGGAGTGGGGAAACACCTTTGGGAAGGAAGGCTTAGAAATCTATCTTCCTCTCAAGTTAGATTTTCATTTATTCTTCCCAGGCAATTATTTCCTTCTCTCATGAATTGCCATGAGAGAGTCAATAAGGCATTGTTGCAAAAGAGTTGAGATGGAAAGGAAAAAAGTAAATGGTGAGAATTTTAAGCAAACTCCTATTATCTCTGGGAAATTAGATATTGCCATTTTTTATTATCTTTGTCCACACACCAGAGGGCAGCCTACGCAACACTACATTTCTACCGGCTTATTTTATTTATAGCATCTAATTAGCAAAATGGATACGTTGCACACAGATTTTATTTTTATAGCCGCACTTGTGAAATCCTAAACAGCAGACACTAACTGGCTGTACTTCAAACTGTCACAGGTCTCAATCCATAATGTTGTCTTGCGCAGGGTTTGTTTTGTATTTTTGGATGGGGGGGGGGGAGAGACACTAAAAAAAGCCCCACCCCAAAACGAGGTCAAAATTAAATATGATTTAATCTCTTTGAATTAAAATGAAATATAGTATTTTTTAAATGTTATGTGTTTAATGATAATTGGATGGGTACTGGGGCTATGGCCAAAGTTTGGGGGTGTGCAGGTTTTGTACCTCCAGTTCATAAATTACTGAATGGTGTTATTCAAGGGGTCCTTAGTGCTCTCTGCACTTGGTTGTTTTCTTGCAGATGTTTCATTACTCAAACTAGGTAACATCATTGGTATTAATAAAGAGTGGAGTTTGCTCTTATTAGCTCTTACTATTCCTTACTAGCACTGATGATGTTACCTAGTTTGGGTAATGAAACGTCTGCAACAAAACAACCAAGCTCAGAGATCACCAAGGACCCCTCACTTTAGTCCTTATCTACAAATAGTCTCTTTTACTGGTGTTATATGAATTGTTAAATACAGGTAGTCCTCGGGTTATGACTATAATGGTGCCCACCCACTAGGGAATAAGTCATAATGGTCTAAAACTGGTCATGTGACTGGTTTTATGACCTTTTTTGTGTCATTTGTTAAGGGAATATGGCAGTTGTAAATGTGAACACAGTAGTCATTAAGCAAGCACAGTGGTTGTTAAGCAAACCCATGACACGGTTTACTTGAAAACCAGAAATAAGTTTCCAGGTTTTGGCAAAACCACTGGCAAAACCATGGTCATGTGGCCGTGGGACACTACAAATGGCCCATGCAACTGTGTTGTTGAACACCTGAAGTGTAGTCATGTGACCAGCGGTGTGTGTGTGTGTGTGTGTGAACTTCAGATCCAAGTTATGTTTCCTTTTTTTGGTAGGCCACAACTTTTAATGGTCATAAATCGAGGACTATAAAGGCTGCTACTACTGCATTTTCTGAATTAATGTTAAACATTTGTTCTATTGGCATTAAAGCTCTAATAAGGATCACACTTAGTACGCTCCTGCTTGAAGGAAAATGGTCCCTGATATTTATTGATTTATTTGTAACACATCTTTATCATTTTTTACAAATATTGGGGAGCGGTGAGTTTCTACTGGATACATTTGGAATTTTAAGTAGGACAAATGGCTGTCTTGCCAAATCACAGAGAGGATTTGCCTTCAGAAGTTGTGGGTGCTTCATTACTGGAGGTTTTTTAAAGAAGAGATTGGAAGCCACTTGTCTAAAATTGTATCGGATCTCCTGCTTGAGTGAGAGGGGTTGGTCTAGAAGACCTCTAAAGTCCCTTGATTGAAATGTGACTCCCCATCTTCTCCCATCTGCCATAATGTGTTCTCAATCAACTCTCATTTTTTCAGGAAAAGGAGGCACATAACCACTTTTTTTAATTTTCCAAATATCCCTCGAGATTAAATTAAATAAGGTGGGGTGTAGAGCCTAGTGAATGTAAACGTTCAAGGGCTTATTAGTATTTGAGACTTCTCACTGGGAAGAGCTTCATTATTTAACGGCTGGTTTTATGGCCGGAAAGAAGCGTAATCAACAAAATTCAGGAGCAGCTCGGAAGACACATCAATAAACTATTGGCTCCGCTTTTGTTTTCTAGCTCCTATCAAGGCAAAGTGATAAAAAGAGAAACGGCAGAGGCAGAACAAAGTCAAGTCTAATCTAGAGTTAAGAAAAATAGGCTGCCTACCGTGTTGATCACAGCAGCCCCTCTCTCCTCCTAAATCACTCTGGACATACACTGAGAAACAGAGTAATAATGCATTCTGACTGAAATTCAAAGCTTTTGCCCAGCCAAAAGATTTTAATAATTTCTCATCGATGTAATAACTCATAGCAATCAAAGATACTGAGATAGAAGAAATGGGAAATTGATGTTGCACATACAGTGGGAGGAAGGGAGAAGGATCTGTATTTTTGTCCTAGTCAGTTCTTTTTAGCAGAAACAGCCATTCCACCCCAGGGTGCCAAGGAGAAATAATTTCTTCCAGCCGTAGATTTAATCTAGACCACCCACAGCACAGGATAGCATGTCTGCTGAGGGAAAAATACAGGTAGCCCTCAACTTAAGACCACAACGGTGCCTAAAAAAATTTCTGTTGCTAAAGTGAGGCAGTTGTTAAGTGAGCTTCTCCCCATTTTATGATCTTTCTTGCCAGTAGTTGTTTAAATAAATTACTGCAATCATTAAGTTAGCGACGCACAGTTGTTAAGTGAATCTGATTTCCCCGTTTATTTCGCTTGTCCAGGAGGACGCAAAAGGGGATCACAGGACACTGCAACCGTCATAAATACACGCCAGTTGCCAAGTGCCCGAATTTTGATCATGTGACCATGGGGATGCTGCAAAAGTCGTAAGTGGGATAACCAGTCATAAGTCACTTTTTTCAATGCTGTTGTAAATTTGAATGGTCACTAAATAACAACCAGCGTTTACGTCCAGTTTTTAGCAAAACTTCATCCATAGCAAACCATCCAACCATGGATTTGCTTAATGGCCACAGGGAGTCATAAAATAAGTGGTCAGTGATATGACTGCCTGTTTTACAACTGTCACCACTGTGACTATGATGATCAGGTTCTGTTATGGTTATAACTCAAGGACTATCTGTTCTTAAGTGTTAGTGTGTGTGTGTGTGTGTGTGTGTGTATGTGTTGTAGATCCTACTTAGGAAATCATGTCAATTCTTTGACTCACAGGTAATGATTATCTGACACTATAAGGTAATCAATTAATCTTAAAGTTGCCATGGTTGAGAAACACTGCTTGAAACAATATTGATGGTTGGGATCCCTGCAGGATAAATACATGGGAGACACAACCAGACCTTTTTATGAGTTATTTTTTCTAACTGGGAAATACAAATGTCTAGGGGAAAGTCCTCATTTCTATGTTTCTGGGCCTGTTTATGACTCAGTGTCAAACACGTTCACTCACCAGAGTCCATACTTGTGTCATAAGATATATACATGCATAGCTGCTTAGATATGATTTGCTGAAAATGAAGATTAGTTAATGTGGAATGATCTTGAGACAGATTGAGTGATCTTATAAAGGTTTATTCAAGACCAGGGGTGGGCAATTACGGCTTCTTCATGACTCGTGGACTTCAGCTCCCAGAATTCCTGAGCCAGCATGGCTGGCTAAGGAATTCTGGGAGTTGAAGTCCACGAGTCATGAAGGAGCCACAATTGCCCACTCCTGTTCAAGACCATACTGCTTTAAAAGTTAAGATGCACTGATAACCACTTTGCACTTTTATTTATTAAAAGGAGAGGATAACGGTTCAAAGCAACTAACAGAATTAGTTTTAAATGAATTCCTTTCTCCCATTTAAAGTTCTTAAATGAAGCTGAGAAAAATAAAACACTCAAAATCGACTGCTAAGCAGTATCTTCATCAGACCATGTAAGTTTTCAATTGCTCAAGGATTCCTCATTAACCTAAGCGGTACAAAAAAGCAGAGAATGAGGTGAGGAAAGCATAAAAGTTCAAATATTAGGACAGATGTTCTAGCCTTCATTCTGGTAATCCATGTAGCACATTAAGTGCATTTATTACTAGTTTTAGGTAGCAGATTACAGAAACGTTCAGAAAATAACTAAAGACTTTTTCTGCATTGGAGCAGTGAAGTTGGGGCAGAGAGAAAGGAAGTGACAAGGGGAAATTAAAGAAAAGATACATATTTCTTTGAAAAATATTCCTACGTTACTTTATTAAGCAACTCTTCTGGATCTATTCTGATATCAGAAGCAAGCCAAAGGCAGAATAAATTGCCAATAAATTCTGTACATGTAGCAGACTCATGCAGAAATACAGTTTATGATCTACAAGCTGGAGTGTTTTGAAGGCTGTTACTATCCGAATACTAATAAGTTAGTAATAGAAAGCTACATCTGACTTCTGCACTGAGGTTTGAAATTAAACTTTTAAAAAATGTAGAATTATGAAATCCAAAGAATTGGATGGATTGAAAGTACAATTTAAAAAGCTTTTTAAAAAATAATAATGAAAAATTACACTATCCTTGAGGAAACAGTTCAAAACTAAATATACCATAAGATAATATTTGCAAATATTTATCTCATCTAGATGAAACAAGCAGAGATTTAGCAAGATATTTGCCACAGTCATCGCCATGTGAAGTCCCTGGCGATGGTGCCATTTGTTTTAAACAACCATTTCCAAAAGGTCCATTTATAAAGCCTGAGAAATGTCAAGACCAAGCAGATTTCCAGTGAGGTCACACTCAAAACAAAAAATGTTGGCAACGTAAAGACAATATAAAAGAACTAGAGTACCATACTCTCAGTACAAAGGCATGTACTGAACAGCTCAAAGGAAGTGGAATTTACTTGTCTTTATTTTATTCTTTACTTTATCTTCAAAAGCTTGGTGAAAGTATGAACTTGGCTTTCAAAACCTAAGAACGCAAGAATAACATCAGAGATCTGCTGGCTTGGACCAACTGCCACCTAGTTCAGCTTTCATCAAGATCTGCATATCCCAGGTGTTTGGGAAAGACTTGATAGGCAGACAAAAATGCCTAATCTGATCTGAAATCTACTGATTGTGTGATGAACCATAATGATAAAACTATGTTTCAATTATTCTGAGTTATACTTAAAGCCATTTCTTATGAGAATGGGATGAATTCTTCCTTTCCCTTGTTTTCTTAATACTCGAGTCTCTTCCTATATCAGCTCCAGGAGAAAAAAAGATACTCTAGAATTCAATATGAGAAATTTAATAGTCCAACTTCCACCATAAGGAAACCATCAACATGATCGCAGCACACTAGCCATGTTTTGTGGTCTGCCTGGTATTTGATAATGTTCCTATATTTTTAGTTCCAGGCAAAAATGTATCAAGTCTCGTATGGTATATGGCTGTTTTTTTATATTGCTCCGAGTTAATACATCAATTTTATGGACTTCAGCTTGTAATTAATTTGGATATAAGCACACTGTAGGAAAGAATAATATATTTTAGTAATTAAATAGATTAAAGTATCTTTAATCAGGTACATATCTAGGCTAGCAAGTCCTAACTCTAAAATACTTCTAAAAATAATAAGGGGAAAATGTGAAAGTATATACATACACTATGGGTATGTCACTTGGCATGGTTGGTTTTGATTCAATTATCTTGCTAACTCCTCTGCCTAACTATACCACCACATACTACAAGACAGGGAGATCCAATTGAGTCCTGTTCTTTATTTGTTTACACTTAATAGACAAAATCTAACCAGACTAAACCTTCTAAGCTAATAGATATACCCTAGGACAGTGGTGGCTAACCTTTTACATCACCATGTGCCGGCCTGCGTGCCGAAATGGCACGCAAAATCAGTTTGCCTAGGCCACACTGGCCTTTGTGTGTGGGAGCGCTGAAAACCGGAAGAGTAGCGTCTCAGCACACATTCGTGATCCGAGCATCAAAATTCCGGTTTCCAGCACACACATGCATGCCATCTGTCCAGTCTTCTGTTCCTGGCATGCATGCTCATGGAACAAATAGCTGGCAGGCGCGCATGCGCACACCAAAAACCGGACATTCGGTGCTCAGAGCAC
Source organism: Myanophis thanlyinensis (assembly GCA_017656035.1). Classification (NCBI taxonomy): domain Eukaryota; kingdom Metazoa; phylum Chordata; class Lepidosauria; order Squamata; family Homalopsidae; genus Myanophis; species Myanophis thanlyinensis. The sequence goes on along the minus strand of JAEANM010013450.1, from coordinate 8,313 downwards.
ACATGCACGCTGCTCTTCCAGGTTTTGGAGCTCCCATGCGCATGCAAGCCAGCTGGCCAGTGCGCAGGAATGCAGACAAGAAGCCTGTGGGGCTGCACGTGGTACACAGAATGCTGCTTCTGGCACGCATTCCATAGGTTCGCCACCACGGTTCTAGGATGTGTGATTATCTTTTTCCTTTCTCTGCCATTCAGTTCAGGACTATGCAGTCTCTTGTTTGGGACCCCACTCCAGAATGTGCTGCCTCCTCCCTGGGACATTTTCTCCACCCCTTCTCCAGCTGCACATTCCACCACATATATGGATATTAAGAAACACTATCGAAGGGAAGGCAGAATTGTATAAGGTAGTCACCCTTCTGTTACCACTATACGTGACAGATGTTCTATTACCAGCCCTGTTGTCAATGCTGTAAGAAGGTCATATACACATTTACTGCAGGACATAAATAGTCTATTCACATACTTCTTCAGCATGCCTCTTGAGTAGATCCAGAAAAAACTGGAAGAGTGCAAAATATTCAGGACTTGGGGTTGTTTAACTTTGAAATAAGACTGAAGTTAGATTAAATAGCACCAATCAAGTATCTGACCAGAAGTTATCCTCATTCTGTGGCTTTTTTGTTTGAAATTTGTAACTTTCTTGTAAACTGACTCTGAGGACTTGAGGATAGTGGGCAGGCTTGGCAATGAATTAAACAAATAAGAGCTGTTGCTGTTGCCTAATACCAGAACAGTCCATGATTAAGACCATAACAGTTTTAAGATATAGGAAGACAGATTGTATAGAACAGGTGCAAAAACCTCTTAATAAGAACAGTTCAGCACCTGAGTCAATTACTCAAACAGAGGGTATACTCTGATTTACCATTTCAAGTCCTATTGTCCCACATATAACTGTGAAGGAGCACTCTTATGGGTGCCGGCATTGGGTACAAAGGTAGATGACATAAATAGCACCTTCCAATTTAGATTTTCTGAAATAAGGACTATGTTAAGAGACATGATGGCGCAGTGGTCATAATGCAGTACAGCAGGTTAACTCATTGCTCACTTCAGGAGTTCGATCCTGACCAGCTCAAGGTTCACTCAGCCTTCCATCCTTCCAAAATTTGTAAAATGAGGACCCAAATTGTTGGGGGAAATATGGTGACTCTGTAAACCACTTAGAGAGGCTGTAAAGCACTGTGTATATATAAGTCTAAGTTCTATTGCTATTTTAAAAGCAGAATGTGCAAGATCAGATACAACAGTGTTGTGGGTAGGATAAAGGGTAAGCCTGTGTAAACATATGATCCCTTCAAGAACTTTTTAGGACCTTTATCAGTATAGAGATTTCATTTTAAGGTCCACTCTGTTGTTTAATTTACATTACTTTCTACTCTTTTACATAGATTTTATACAATATATTCAGAATACAGATGGGATTACATGACAATCTTATGATTTCACTACTTGGCCAAAGAAGTTATTAATTCTCTCCTATGTGAAAATTCTTTGAGAAAAGAACTAAGACAAAAACAAATAATATGGACTAGAACCTTCGTCTATAATGTATCATTTTAAAACAGAGACCTGCATTTACAGTCAGTGGGACTTCTATTTGTTATAGTGTCAAGTGGCACTATTCAGTCTTTCTCAGGATTGTTTCATTTTTTTCTTTTGCAGGGTAGAAAAATGTCCCCAAACTTTGAAAACAAACTATATAAACTGAATAAAAGAAAAACAAACTGCAATAAATGAAGCTTAACAACAAGTATTTTCTTGCTCTTAGCTTCTGCTTCCACAAGTCTTGTAATAGCAGCATGGTGCCTTAGAAAATAATTGTATGCTTAATTCACATTTACAACCTATTGAGCTGACTTAGTGAGCCTGAACTATTACTTATATATCTCAAATTCATTACTGTGTAGTGATGCTTTGAGCATAATTGTTAATACCATCTCTCTGAGGGCCTTCAGAAGAAAAAAAAATGTGCTATGAATGAGTTAACCTGATGTATTCATATCCTCTGAGTCTTTTGTCTCTGAAGGATGAGAATAGCTCCATTCTAGTTCCTGGTGATTTGCTTGAAGTGGACTTGCCTTTCATTTTCCTGCAGAGTTGAGTGAGGCAGAAATTCTTCTCTGTGCTATGCTAGCATCTTGGATTTATGGAGAGTCAGTGCCGTAGTTAACGAGGATGGAAAAAAATAGCTACATTCACTTTGTTGGCATAAAGGCTTTGGCAGATTTGTGTTCTTTTCTGCCTGACCGTCTGTTCTTCCTCCAAATGTATTGTTACTTAGCTTTGCTTGGTGGGCATTTTTCCAAAATCTAAACTCCACTGGCATTTCTTCAGAAGGCAGAAATGTTACTGCGTTCTCATTGGCATTAATGCCAAAACAACTCCTAGTTATATGAGCCTGGGATACCAGCCTTCTTTGCAAAGGATACAGCAGTTATTCCAGGCAAAGAACAAAATTAAATAGACAGCTTCTTTCAAAAAGTGAACAAACAAGGCTGATCAAAAAGCAAAACTACTTGGCACTTTTAAAGAGAACGCCATTACTTTGTAATTAATGGGCCAATATGCAGCCCAGCCATATGCATATTTAATTCGGAATGAAAATATATTATATTGGATATATATTACTCCCAAATAACTTTATGCAGGAGTGATGATTTAAACAATTATATTTTGTTATTTCAAGATTTGTTACTTCTTAGGATTAATAAATTAGTACCAAAAGAGAATATCAGATTTACAATATTTCAACTCCTTCTCTGCTACAGTTCATTGCACAGTCAGTCAGATTTTGAGACTGGGTTTTGCATTTTTTGTTCATCTTTTGAGTCTTTACCAAGGATCTGGAATAAGTAGATGCAGATATTTGATGGGTTAAAGGTATTGTTGGATGTAAGCTGTTCCAAGTAAAGCTGCCTTTTGCAATTGACTGATGATGAATATGTCAATGTCAATGGTATTCAAGTGATGCTCCAGGTGTTTTGGGATTGCATCCAGGGAACCTATTGTTATTGGTACTACTTTTGCTTTCTTTTTCTGCTTGCATGTCTTTGTATTTTGTTGTTTTCTCCTGTTATTATTAGAGTTTCATCCTCATCAAGTTCATGTCTAATAGCCATTTTAACTCCCTCCCCCAAGCAATTACAATTTTAATTATGTGTCACATAGAAGACCTGACATAAGCAAGGAAAATCTGACTTGTGCAATCAGTTGGGAAAATCATTTGGAGAGTGGGAAATTTGCCAAGGAGAAGACTAAAGTGTGAAAAAATCCCAATCTCTTCTTCTCATCCCCCTTTCTCTCTTCCCCCTTCCCTCCTCTCTCCTTTAAAAAAAGCTACATTAAATAATCAGACCAGAAAGAACGATGATCTAAGCCTGTGCACATTCACAGGCAACACACTAGATTTTTAAAAAATGAACGTAAGTGGTACTCGTTGAGCACTACATGCCTGTATAACTGGTTGTCCCAAATGAGAGGGATTTTTGGACTGTTTGATGACTAGGTGGGCATCTCATGTTCCAGTTAGAAATACTGTGAATATCTCATTCTATTGTTCATTATGTGTCCAAGTGAACAGTTGTTTTTGAAAAATGCCACCATCATGGAAAACTTATCCTTACTCCCAAGACTTTTTATTAAGCAATTAAAGCTGGATTCAGAGAAATATTGGGGCTTTGTAGAAAATGGCTAGTGTATTCCGCCTACATCTTTCAATGTATGAACCATCAATAAACATAATAATTAAGCAACTTTTATCCAGTGAACTATGTGAGACTTGCATCTAAGTTGATGTGCATAGAATGGTTCTTTGATGAAGCCAGAGGCCCATTCTACTTCCATCCGCACTTTCTGAAGACAAGACAGATATGTGTTGGGAAAAATAGAAGTCAGTTGGAAGAGAGAACATTTATCCCAAAACAGGCCTTGTTGTCAAGTATAATTAAATGACTCTTCAGTTATATACTCTTCCCATAGGAATAACTTTATGTTAGACATCTGAAGAACATGGCTCTCTGACCCATGTTATAAAGGTCAGTTTATAGAATAGCTTCTCTAATTTAAGGGTTGCATAGTCCAAATGTGGTACTTTACAAAACGTTTTTGAAAGGGAAAACAAGAGTCTTTAGACTGTCCATAGATTTGATGTTATTATTGTGTTGTTATATTTACAATTAGTACACATTTAAATTTATGAGCTACCTATCTTGATATCACATGACTCTAGGTAGCTTACAATACATATGTTTGGTATATTCATACAAAATAGTCCTTGTTTCAGAAAATCTGTCAGAATAACAGAGTTGGAAGGACCTTTGAGGTCTTCTAGTCCAACCCCCTGCTCAAGCATGAAACCCATATCATTTCAGACAAGTGGTTGTCCATCTCTTCTTAAAAACTTCCAGTGTTAGAGCACCAAAACTTATGGAGGCAAGTCATTCCACTGATTGTTCTAAATGTCAGAATGTCTCTTCTTAGTTCTAGGTTGGTTCTCTCCTTGATTAATTTCCATCCATTGCTCTTTGTTCTGCCTTCAGATGCTTTGGAGAATAGGTAGACACCTTCTTCTTTATGTAGTCCCTTTGTGCAGTCCCTTAGATATCTGCCTATATATTTATCTTACCCTACGTAAAGCTTATCAAACTTTTTTTTTATTTAGAATTGAGAAGAGTAATTGCTACTATTCCTTCTGTAGTGAAAAATGAATCTATTCTTAACTGGATCAGCAAATGACATTAGTACATGAGCTGTATTATAGAAGATTCCAAATCTGTGGCAAGACATGATTTAGTTATGCTCTTTCTAGATTATCTTCCTTTTCACTATTAGCTTTACAAATTTTTGTTCATTTTTGTCTCCTTTGGGTCCTCCTTCACCTTTCCTGTGGCCCATTTAGAATTGGAGTTTCAACTATCTTAACATCTACCTACTTTCCCTCTTCTTAAAGCTACAGAATATGAAACATATTCAATAAAGCAGACTTTGTCCTGTATTCATTTGTGTTGACAGTGCTAAGGCAATGCCCTCCAAATAGATTGAAACTATTGATGAATATATGAGGCACGTGGACTTCATCCGGTGTGTATGGATGTTCCCCCTCCGAAGCTCAGAAGCCAAATGGGAGGGACTTGCTACCTCATTTGAATCTCAATAACCAAACTCTTTCAGCATAAGCCACACATTTTATGGAGGCTGAATCACATTAATCAGACCGTTTGTCCCTTTTTAGCTGACAGTAATAAGGGACAGGTGGCCCATCACAATGCAGTAAGGATTTCTGCTCAGAAAACTGCTGGAGTGTGTGCTGTAATAATGTGGACAATTAACATTCATGCTTTGGGGCATGTTGGTGATGATGGGAGAGTAACAAGAGTAAGAAAGGATTTGATGCCACACTCTGATGCACATTAAGCACATTAAGTCATTCCCAGCCCAAATGCATTCTGAAAACAAGCAGTAACCTCTTCAACCAAATAATTTCAAATGGAAATGTGTAGGCAACCTTAATTTTTGCGTGAGGCTTCGGGGGCAGAAAGTAGTGTGAGAAGCAGAGGTGAATTGTTGAACTCTCTCTTGAGACACAAATGGTCTACTGAGCTATGCCAGAAACAGAAGAAATCATGTTATAACTAGCAAAGCATTAATCACACCATAATTAACATGAGAATTTTGAATAAGGGCAGCTTGCTGCACTATCCATCAATGTGCCATCAGATGAACACTGCACAATGAGACCACTTTGGATTATGTAAGACAGGGAGAAACTAAGGCTTCACCCCCATTTTAGGTTGTGACAATAAAGCGTACAAAGAAAAGCTATGAAGATGGTGAGTGGCTTGGAGGCCACATAGAATAGTAAAAGAAACTGGGTATGCTTAGCCTAAAGAGGAAAAGACAAGTCCCTGTAGTTTTCTTGGCAAGGTTTCTCAAAAGTGGTTTGCCATTGCCTCTTTCCTAGAGGAAGTGACTGGGCCAAGGTTTCTCCACTGGCTTTGTGCCTAAGGAGGAACTAAAATTCCTGGTTTCCCAGTTCCTGGCCTGATGCCTTAACCACTACTCCACAGCCTACCCGGCTCTCCTTCCCTCCTTCCAATTATGTATTGGGTTGTATGTTGCTGTATTCACTGGACTGGTGTGGCCCGTACATCAGTAAATACAAATACATCAATTAAGAAATAAATAAAAATATCTGTAGTTTCAAATGAGAATAAGCATCACAGAGTTTCAAACTTAAAATAATTTCTTGAACGTGAAAATTATTAAGTAACAAAATTGTGACTGATCCATAGCTGGAAGTTTTCAAGCAAAGGTTGAACAACATTTGACTGAGATGGTCTGAGCATTCCTACTTTGAGCAGAAGTTCGGCTGGAAGACCTCCAAGATCCTTTCCAGCTATAAGTTTGTGTAGAACTCACTGAGTTTTCTTTTCATGTCCACTAAGCTCCCTTGTCTAACCTGCCTTTCCTACTTCTAGACCACTGACATTAATATAAAATTAAATAGAAAACTGTGTGTTATGGGTGTCACTCTCTAGCATTATCCCATTGTCCCAATCTATGTGTTCACTGAACAAACTTGTATTGTCATATGGTATTTCTGTGGTAGGAGCTGCATGTATGTTTCTAAGTACAATTCAAGACATTGACTCTTTTCTAGCAATGTAACTCAGGGCTTGAGTATCTATAAGGTAAGTCAAGCAAGCCTGACTTAGCCTGCTCACTTAACCCAAGTGAATAGAGAATACAGATAGACATGTTTTGAAGGCCCCTGTCTATCAAGAAAGTCCTGAAAAGACATTCTCTTAAGGGCTTCCTCTAGAAGAGCGTGCCTGCGAGGTAAGTTTGGTTCCACTTATACAACTTTCCAAAATCTTCCTGGGCAAGACCTTTGGGATTTGACACATATTATGGACACCAGGTGTGAATGTTATCATTATTTCTATTATGAAAGGTTATTTATTGTATTGTTGCCATGGTGTTGCCACTGTTGCTTTTGTACACTCCCTGAGACAGAGGCAGATTGTACAATTCATACAGAAGTAGGTACAATCTGTACAATTCTTAAGAAATTAAAATGCAGAAATGGTGCAGCTAATGCTTTGTGTATAAGCAGGGTGGATAAAAATCAATTATTAAAAAAAATAATTTAAAAAATTGGATTTTTTTTATTTAAATCAGATTTTTTTATATCAAATTTATTTCAATAAAATGCTTTTGGAGTAAAAATCTATCTAAAGGTAGTTTTCTATTTAAGATACGTTAATAATTTAGTTTATTCAGCATGAAATGGAGCTTAGTTATGTAGCGTGAGGATGTATGTTCTGCAATATTGGGACCATTGGTAAGTCAACAGTGGATCAGAGGAGCAGCCGCTGTGGGACAGAGATGATGATTTAAATTTAAATCAAATCCACCCTGTGTACAAGGCAAAATATGCTTTTGTTGGCGTTCTGGTTCAGCAGTATCTGAGCTCTATCCTTTTCCCTCTGTTGATATAACTCTTAATGAATGACTATTAATATTGCTTAAGTCAATTTGGCTGCTGTTAGAAATAACCTTAGATAGACCTTGATTTAAGACAGCAGGATGATTCATAAGTATACCAGTACCCCTTGACTTAATCCATTTGTTTAGCAACCCTTCAAGGTTACAACGGTGCTGAAAAAAGTTACTTACAACTGGTCCTCACCCTTATGACTGTTGCAACATCCCTACAGTCATGTAATCAAAATTTGGGCACTTGGCAACAGGCATGTATTTACGATGGCTGCGATGTTCCAGGGTCACATGATTGACATTTGCATTCTTCCCAGTTGGCTTCCAATGAGAAAGTCAACAGGGATGCCAGATTTGATTAATGACTATGTGGACCACATAACAGACATGGCAAAAAAAAAAAAGGTCATAAAATTGTGTGTTAACATCTGATTTGATTAGCAACTGAAATTCTGGTCCCAATTGTGATTGTAAGTTGAGAACCACCTGTATGAGCACGTGTGACTCATATACACATACATGCATGACATCTAAGATAAAGTCAAACCACCATAGTGTGTTGCATGACTCCAGTCTTAGTATACATCAAAAACCTCTGAAAGTTTTTGGTGCAATGCCCAGAATTTTCTAAAATTGGTTTTCAAATTTTATGAAATTGAAAAAACTATAAACTTTATTTAATTTCAAATAAATAAAAAAGTCCTTTTGGAGGGGGATGTGTGTGAATGAAACACTCAATTTCAATTTCAATTTCAAATTTATTGGTCACATACACAGTCATACATGGTATGATATGCAGTGAAATGCTTAC